>VZRJ01002793.1:90790-108757 GCA_013397565.1 Ptilonorhynchus violaceus
CTTTGTAACATCAATGCCCAAAAAAACGCATTCATCAATACAGCATACAGCAGCCTAGATCACGCAATCCATCAGGACACTACATCCCCTTTGTGACAAACAATTCTTTTTCACAAATTTCAGACATTCCTTAACCAAAGAAAACTGTACTTCCTTTAGTTAATGACAGCGGGGAAAAACAGTGAACAAGAAGCTGCTTCACTATGTCAGGTTTTCAAGGTTTACTATTAAGAAATTCAAGCTGTGCTGACTAGCAGGGATTACCCACATGATGTTGTTCTGCCAGTTTTCTCAATGCATAAATACTTTCTCAGGTAGCAGAATAAAACAGGTGGTTATATGGTCATTTGTTCTTTTTGTGTATGTGATACAATTTTGAAACTCCACTGGAACAAAATCAAAGACAGATGTTTTTACTCAATTCAATGCAACTTCTGCCCACAAAACAAACAAGAAGACACAGCCAATGCTAATTTAAAAATGCTTATATATATATATATATATCAAATTTGCAACTGACAGACAATTTAATCACACAATTATTGCACACACAAACTAACTTACTCCTAGACCCTACCCTGCTGCTCAGACATCACTACTCCCTTGCCTCAGCAGCTCACATTACCAACCAGTAAATTCCCCTAGCATTTCCATATGCTCTTGCTGTAAGCTTTGCTGCTTCTGTGTACACAGAAACACTGCAAATGCCACAAACTGCTGGTTCAGCAGGTAAAGTAGGGTACAAGAGAGAACTCAGACACAGAGCGAGCAGTTCAGTGAAAAAGACCGCAAGCAGAAGACACTGCTCAGAGGAGCAGACTCTCATATGGGACAATCAAGAACATTAGGAAGGCCAATTTGTCAGACCTCCACCCCATTACTCTTTTTTGCCTCATTTTGTCAGGTTAACTATTCAAGTTTTAGCAGTGAACCGATGAGATCTTTACTGCAATTTCTTTGTAGAGATTCAGTTATTTTAGCACCTTGGCACCTGCTTTCACATCACCATTAGCCATGAGATCTGGCCCTCAAACCAGGTTGAACCTCATGCGCTATAAAGTAATTATTTGCATGTATAAAAATATTTTAAACTATTCTACTGCACAAACATTTTTTACTTTAGGTAAAGCTTGGACACACCCAGATACTTGATTTTCTTTGCTTCCAAGAATCCTGTGACTCCCCCATCCTGAAATTCTGCAGCAAGCCTACAGAACCATAGCTTGACCTTAGAGGCTGATTTAATTTTGCATTTTCCCTGTGGCTTAAGTTTTATCATTATTTTGATGAAGAACTACTTAAGATTATTTTTCATTCTTGACCCTGTCCTGTCCTTGCCTAAGTAGTTGAAACAAAATTCCAACAGGGCACAGCATACCCAGCACATTGTGGAAAAGCATGGTACCTGGTCACTGACATTACTTAGACACCAGAGCACTCACAGAACAACAGTAGATAAATGACACGTTACACAATTAAGCTTTAAAACATGATCACCTCATTTTCTGGGCATCATTTCTCCAGGGAGACAGGTTATTTTTAAAAATTTTCCTATGTATAGGAATATGAATAGTTTTCAAATACACAAAAAACGTCATCACCATTACTCTATGACTTTTTTTGCATGTATTGATAAAGACTGCACACACACAAGCAGACGAGCATGAATTTACCAGTACAAAGGTATTACAAAGCTTTAAAAAACACTCAAGTAGCATATATAATTTTTCACTGAAAAGGGACATGATGAATTACACTAAAAGAGATCGTTCCTTTCTCTAACATGTGATGTGATAAATCATAAAAAGCGGATGTAACTGGATAAAATCCACACATATACTAGTAAAATCTGAGTCCAAAGACAACTGCAGATATACATAATAACATTAATATTGGTGCAAATGAAGCAGCGATGCGAATTTGTGTGTGCAAGCACCAAAAAACCCAACAGAACAACACTACACAGAATGGCCTATACTGATAGCCAAGGACACAACCAACAGCAATAAAATACCAAGGGATGAATTGTTTACATCTAAATGAGGCCTGTGGTCTCCACAGAACAAAGGACTTGTTTACAGAAGACCGTGCACTGACAACAGGAAGGTGGCAACAAGGCTACCCAGCACGCTGCACGCGCCACAACTCTTCCCATTAGCCCAGCACAACTTTAAAAGAAGGAAACACAGACAATGGGCAGCAGACTTGCATAGGATTTATGGGGGCTGAAGTAAGCAAGATTGTGAGGGGTAGGGGTCATGTTACAGTAACTGTTGGCTCCTAAATCACACAAAGGACATAACCAAATTTTTTGTTGCCAATCACAAGGAATCCATGAGATGCAAGGCGAAAAAAATGCCACTCAGTGAGAGTAGCAGAAAACCCCTGAAAGCTGAGGACAGAAATAACGCTAGTAACAACACTGAAGAATGTGCAACTTGAGACACAAACACAGGCGATGGAGAGTATCTACTGGAGCACAATCCATCCTACTAGAATTGAGAAATTCATTACCTGACAACAATAATTAATCTACTCCACTCTCCAAATTTAAGATAAAGGTCGCCTATGAACCCAGCCAATTTTTTATTATGTAGATATCTATGTGCACACAGAAACTCTAAATCAAATTCCAGTTTTGTCCGCTTACACAACACAGGCCTCAGAGCTTTTTTTCTTTTTTTTTTCTTAAGCATGGTTGGCATGATTTGGTAATTCCATTCCACACTATGGATAATTCCTACTTTTTTCCTAAGGGTAACTGATATTCAGTATTTTCCACTGATAAAAAACCTTTCTTACAAATTGTTTTTACCTTTCTCAAAACTTATTTAATCAAGCACCTAAGGAAGCAGTAGTTTTAAGTACTGTTTTTCTTGAATTCTTAGCTGGTCACAATCTTATGTTGCTGTTATCCAAGGACATCAACTGTTTCACTGAAACGCATAAATTAATTTTATGAAAATTCCATGACCAACTTTGACATTTCCACAGGTGCAAGCAGATTATATAATTGCTGGTACTGAACTTGAGTCCACATTTTATGATTACTGAAATTAGTTTCAGAAATGTCAGGAGAAGGACAGATGCAGCAAAAACAAATACATCAAAGCGATACATCTTCAAATAAAACTGAAACTGAAAAAGTAAAAAGGAGACAGAAAAAGAACATGTTTAGCCTGGAAAAGTCAGGTATTTTACTTCTAGGGCAGGTACTTTAGGCACTGAAGCTCTAAAGAAAGGAGAAATTGCCTCTACTTACTCACTTCTTTCTATGCATTACTGTTCCTGAAGGCTCCTCTCCACCTCAGAGAAGCCTGCTGTTAATCAGTTTTCAGAAGGGCATTCTAAACCAGAATGTACCTACTCAAAGCTGAGTCTGATTTTTGTGCCACAACCTTTGAGTTCATGCCCTGTCTCTGTCTAGCTCTCATTTTTCTGAACTCTGCCACTATGGTAAGGACACAAATCAGGATAAGGACACTCATGCCTTAAATTCAGTGATGGAAATTCACCTGCTTAACACACACTGAGAGACCACCCCTGGCTACCTACTTCAGCTAGATACAACACTATGAATGTCTAAGGGACAGGGATGCATAGATGCTATCAGGCATTCCCTGGTTCATCAGAGGATCTGTGTGCTTCATAGACAAACAGCAACACTTAATTCTGATCAAATTAAATCTGTATTTCCGAGTCTGGCTTAACGTTAAGCACAAATATCTTCCTTGATATTACATAATCGCAGAATGTTCTGTGTTGGAAAGGACCCACCAGGATCATCAAGTCCAACTCTTATGTGAATGACCCATATAGGGATCAAACCCACAACCTTGGCATTATTAGCACCATCTCTAACCGACTGAGCTAAACTGAACTGGAAGTGTTTGGTGAAAATAAACAAATCAATAACAATATCCTACCAAGATATAAATAACCCATCCCCATAGTGGCAGTGTGCAAAAATATACTTTATACTAACAGCCATGCAGATTTACAATCATGTTAATTTTATACTAAGTCAGTTTTGCTGCTGGAGACGGCCTGAGAGAAAGCTCCCATCTATTCATCCTGCCTCCAAGACACTACACCCTGCTGCCAGAAAGAAAGGCATTTGTGCAGTTGGGCAGCTTAACATTCTGAAGAACCTGCATGCAACTAGCTGTAACCTGGATCAGTTCTGCCTGTGACCACAGAAACACTTGTGCCAACACAGCCAGGGGGTGCTGCGAGCATGGCAAAGCTCACTTCCTTCTCAGCCAGCACACTTTATCTCTGTTTATGCCAACTATGCTAAGGTTGGTCACCCCTGAAACAGTTTGCCCTGTCCTGCTTAAAGTCACATCCTTGGTATGACATTGGCTCTGAAAGACAGTGTGATGTGCTTACCTGGAGCCATTCAGGACCTCTAGATGTTTATGGCAATGAAAACACAGGACTTTTCAGATTTTGAAATTCAGTCTTCATGTCAACATGCATATAATATGCAAATACAGCAGCCAACACAGCCCATGCACACAACCTCTGATGCCACAGCCATTGCTAACCCCAGCACTATGAGCCCTTTTAACCAAGCAATACTAAGTTGTTTTAAAATGCCATTGTATTGGGTTTGCAGGCCCAGGTTTTAATAGCAGGGGAGCTACAGGGTGGTTTCTGTGAGAAGTTGCCGGAAGCTTCCTTCTTGTCTGGCAGATCCATTGCCAGGCAACTCCAAGGCAGACCTGCTGCTGGCCAAGTCTGGCCCAATGAAATGGTGGTAACAACCCTTTGATAACAGATTTAAGAAGGAATAAGAAGAGTTATTGAGCAGGTGTAATCACAACCAGAGAAGAGCAGAGTGAGAACATGTGAGAGGAACAGCCCTGCAGACACCAGGGTCTGTGGAGAAGGAGGTACGGAAGGTGCTCCATACACTGGAGCTGAGATTCCCCTGCAGCCCGTGGTGCAGTCCATGGTGAGGCAGCTGTGCCCCTGCAGCCCATGGAGATTCCCAGGGATGCAGAGATCCACCTGCAGCCCGTAGGGGAGACCCACGCCAGAGCAGGTGGATGCCTGAGAGGAGGCTGTGACCCAGTGGGACGCCCGTTCTGGAGCAGGGTCCTGACAGGGACATGCAGACCCATGGAGAGAGGAGCCCACACTGGAGTAGGTTTCCTGGTAGGACTTGTGACCCTGTGGGGGACTCACACTNACCACTGAGAGGGGGGAGGTAGAACCCAGGAAGGATGGACCGGTGTGAGAAGGTGTTCTTAATATTTATTTTACTTCTCATTATCCTGCTCTGATTTTCATAGTAATAAATTCAGTTAATATCCCCAATTCGAGTCTGTTTTGCCCGTGACAGTATTTGGTGAGTGATCTCTCCCAGTCCTTATCTCAACCCATGAACTCTTCATTGCATTTTCTCTCCTCTGTCCAGTTGCAGAGGGGAGTGACAGAGTCTTTGGTGGATGCTTGGCATCCAGCCAGGGTCAACCCACTACAACCATCTGCAGAAACCTAAGCACTTTAATAACTAGATATGATTACGCTGACAGGTGCTATTTCTTTACTATACTTCATTAGAAGTCTCACCAACATTACAGAAAGTACACTTACATCTCAGTGATCAGCTAAAAAAAAATGTATGTGAATGCAACTGAGGTGATTGCACTGCAGTCATTTTTCAAATTTAGCGTAAAACAACTAACAACATTCAATGTCAAATATCCTAGCAAGAGTAAGCAAGGTCAAGTTTCAAGAGCCACTTTCTGCTCTGGCTGAAGTCAACAAGAGTTTAGTCATTAACTTTAACAGAGGCAATCTTCTGCCCACACAACAGTTTCAGGTTAATATAAAGCACCAAGGACACCAAAAGAATGCACCAAAAATCTTTTTTCTTAACTGCTTTTGTCTCTGTCATTCCAATAATTAAATACTTGACAGGAAACTAGTCTTCTATTTTCTTGACTTTTCTTACATAATGGGTCGGCTTACTGTCTAGCAAACAAGCTTGTCTAGTGTAAGACTTCTCATGCGTCAGAACCTAAAACAAGAGTCTTTTCCAAGACAGCCGATATTCTATAAAGTGCAGACTTCTGGTATGCCTTTTGAGTCAGAACAACAGAGCACTCAACTGCACTTTCCCAGCAGCTGCAGTTTCAGTTATTCACACATCTCACCTACCATCACCAAAAGCTACACAACACTATCAAGCTGAAACCAAGTAACTGACCTCTTGTGCAAGGGCACAGGGTTTTACTCACAATGTGTTGTCACAGGACCACGAGCTTACTCACCTATACTCTAGAGATCATCTAGAGTATTAAAGTATCTTTGAAAGAAACCAGTAAGTGAACACAGTTTGTTTCTTAAGACATTTTGTTATGTTCTTATCCCAATACTTTCTCAACAAATTACTAATAGGGAACAAGAAATCAGACAGATGCAAATAAAAAATACAAGCTTTAAAGTCAAACAGCTCAAAACCACTGTAAAATCAAAGCCAAGGTATAGAAATCTGAGCAAAGCACAATTAAACTCAGTATCTGAGTACGTATTATTATAACTAAGTAACAATTTATACAAGAATATATGGTCTTTACTTCCATAATCAAAATAGTAGCTTAACAATTCTATATTCTCTTTAGTACAACTCATCTATTCTTTGTTCTTACCTTTTCATCCACAGGACTGTTCACAGAATTTCATAAGCAGTTTTACTTATATGAGAAGTTTCTTTTATATCATTCACAAAGAAATCAAATGTCTTCCTTGATTTTTAACAAGAAAAATCTTTAATACAAAACAAAAGCTTGGACACAAGAACTTTTTATCACTTTGAAAATCCCTCACAATAGTTCCTCTACAAGATGGGCATAAAAAGGTGACTGCACAACCCATAGGTTTTCATTGACAATTTTCATTTCTTTGTATGTATTCTAAGGCAAATCAACTGCCACACTTAACCTCCATTTTAACCGCCCCAAAAAGAAGACTAGCCTACTCTAAAACTGTCAAAAATACATACCACACTCTAAGCACAAGAGAGAAAAACTTAATACACTTACAAACTTCCTCTTCTTGGAAGGCTCAACTCTTTCTGCAACAGAAAAAAGTTACAGTGTATTAGCACCACAATATTTTAATTGGAAGTTGCCTTTTTAAGTCAAGTACCATAATCCTCTCATCCCATCAGTAGCAAAAACACAGAAGTGGTGTATTGGGACAACAATAAAAGATGTCACAGATTTTACATGTTCCAGCTTCCATTCTTACTTGAAAAATTAACATTAGCATTTGGAATAATCTAGACCTTTTTGTAGCAGCAATATTAAAATATTTCAAGCAGTAGACAGATCTTACAGAGAAGCCTTACAGTCAGGAATGATGCACTGGCAGCACTACTAAAATCTGCAAGAGTCAGTGATAAACTAAGCTCTTTCCAATACTCATCATTTGCAAAAGTTGTTAGTAACAGCATCACAAACTAAATAGGTGATCATCGCCACCAAGCTTTCTACACTACCTTCTTTAACCCAAAAAAGATGAAGTACATAATAGTTTGGTCCACGATAAATAATTATAATTTATCGATATCTTCTGCAAAGTACTAGAATAACAAGAGAAACTGTGTTGTTAAACTTTTCTACAACTTTTGCTGAGAATAGTTAAACAGTCGAACTACAGTTTAACAGTTAAACAGTCAAACTACTTTTTATGGGGCTGATGAGACAGCCTCCTAGTCAAATGGAAACTGCAAAACAAACATTTTGCTATTATTTTAGTGGAGAAGAAAGCCACAAGATCCACAAAGTTTTCCCCACCAGAAACAAGCAAAATACATGTACCCATAAGTATATATTATCTTCTGTTGTATAAATCACAGAATAGCTGAGGCTGGAAGGCATCTCTGGAGATCCTCTGGTCCAACCTGCTATCCAGCACAGCCAATTGCAACAGGTTATTCAAAACTACACCCAGTTGCGTTTTGGACATCATTTTGAACATTCAGCAAAGATGGACACTCCACAACCTCCTCCACAACCTCTCCAGGCAATCTGATCCAGTGTTCAACTGCCCTCATTTTTTTTTTCTCACAAACCTATATTCTGAACACTACATTAGTTAAGTCTTCTTTGGAATCATATCCAGCAGGGAGAATCAACTGCACTCAAATAGAAGGACAACTTGTCTGACCTAGAAGATACACAGCCAAGATGCATTTGAAGTTGAAGGGCATCATGAACGAGAAGGTTGCATATGAGAACGGTTCAAATTATGCGGATGGATGCATTTAGTAATTTAATTGCATTCTTTTATGCTTACTTACAATAACCTCACAAAAGACTGTTTTAAAGCATCTAACAGACACTCAGTTTCCATTCTAGAAGTTATCAAAGGGAGTAATTGAAAAATTCTCTTTCAAAAGGAAATATATATATGTATTCTGTGTATGTGCGCACACACATTTATTTCACAGAGCAAAGAAAATAAAGTTATAGGTATTGACCAGAAAACACATAAGAAAAAACAATCAAATGGACAAAAATAGTTCAGTCAGGCACCTTAGAAAAGGCTGTAAGGGAATGAATAATTATGTATTCTTTAGAGAGTTTTAAATGGTGTGCAGTAAATAAAGCCCCGGCTGCTAACTGAATGATAAGGACTAAAATATCAAGTAGCTGCTCAATTCCTGAGCACCGCCCATCCTGTTCACTGAATGAGGCAGGAAAAAATAGTGTGAAACAATGCAATTAGACATCGTAATGCAAAGGCATAGGAGAGCAGAATTAGGGGCCTTGGTAACAAATTCTGGCACTTCCTAGGAAGTTCCAGCAACTATTCAGAATTTGCATTTTATAACAACATCTTTTAGCACAACATGTGCTTACATACAAAAGAACAGTTACACCTGCATACAATATTGCACTATGAAGCTGAGTAATTCCCCTAAATTTAAAATGTCACATTCATCATGAACAAAATGTAACTGCAAGTTAGAACCCACGTACTTCCCTTTGTATTTTTTTCTTTAATATTTACAATGTCATTGTGTTCTATTTCTAACATAAAACTTTACTTGTAATGACTGTCATACTGCAATAGACAAGGCTTGTGGAAAAGCTGCCAAACTGTACGAGCAAGAATCACACGTGGGTTTGAGTTGCAACATGTACTTTAAATTTGTTTCCTATGAATCTGATTTTTTTTTGTTTTACTCAATCAGTGTTTTGGTTATAGTTTATCATTATAACAGCACAGCAAATGAGAGACACTGCCTTCTGTAGACACCTGAAGTCACATTAATCTCTTGGCACATTCTCATGCCTGGCATGCTGAAGCACTACTTTTGACTACGGAATAAGTTTCCAAAAGAATAATGGCTCACTGATGAAGATGTTAAAAACTGCCAAGATCATCCCATACAATGGGAAAAATAGCACAAAACCTTAAGTACGTAATTCACACAGGATTACTTACAAAACATTGCATTTCTAAGGCTGGATTTTAAAACCATACACATATAAACAAAAGAAGGACTGAAATAAAACAAGTACCCTTCCTGGACAATATCTCTATCCTCATTTTTCCTATATATTACAGCAATGATGTTAAAATGAAAGGTCAATTCTCTCATGCTTCTCTTGCTGGAGTATCTCCAAGACAAAAAAAAAAAAAATCTAGAATGTAGTAAACTGAAGCTTGTTTTTCCATTTCAGATCATACTAAATTATTACAGCTCCTACATGACTTTTTTAGTGTTACTTAGGACTCATCTGCCCCAAAGATTTTCTCACAGCCTGAAGGAATGAATACATTATTGCATGTGTCACTACAAACTGTCTCTCTCCAGGGAAGGCTCGCCATCATGATGCTAGCTTTGCAATAGTACGGTACAGCTCCACAACTGGATCTACACAAAACAGGTGGGGAAAGCATAAACATGTCTACACGGGGCTAATTTATAGCTTAGATTAATCATTTATTTCCTAGGTACATACAACAGCATTCATACTAAAAAGCTACAGATGGCACTTTTACCCTGCCTCTCCCTGCTGTTTCAGTCACAGCCACTAAAATAGCAATGAATGATACCAAACCGAAAAATCACTCAGGTCTTCAGGCTTGCAACGCTTCAGCTCAGATCTCAATTAAACTCCAAATGACCCGCAACAACTTCAGTTTTCTGGTGGTACAGTGTTTCCTTTCTGAAAGCCTCAGCAGAAGACGCAGAAGACCCAGAAGACCTGCCTGCCCTAGTTCTGCTGCTCAGCATCCAACACGTGCAGACTGCTGAACGTAAAACTTAGCAGGGTCAGGACCTTCAGATCACACACTGAGCAGGCAAGCACCTGGGGCATTAAAAGGAGAAAAAGATGCCTTCTCTATGACTCTGCATGGTTCTCAGTCACCAGCTCTGCCCCAGAGGATCACACTGTGCTCTTTTGCCCTTGTCCCACATGGAATCCTCCTCTGGCCAGTTCCAAGTTGGGCAGGTTTTAGGGCTATTTCATTCCACTGCAATAACACAAAGCAGACTTAATGGACCAGAGACTGTTGCCCTTGAGGTCCTGTGTGTTTCAAAAACTATTGTCACAAAATAAAATAAACCTTGCCTCAAGTTTAAGAGATCTGTGTAAGCCGTGCCAAATTTCTGTGATGTAGCATTAGGAACCACATGTACTGAATTTAATTGCAGCCGTCACTGATAAGTTCAAACTCTCCACTCTCTGCATTTTACTATCAACAACATGTTTTTACAAGAACAATGCTACTTGATTATTTCAGCAGTTATGATTCTTCCTCTGGTCCTACACACCTATAAGACACCTCATTATGGACAAGTTCAGTATGTGCACCACAGTGGAGAAATTCAGCCTTATAAAAAAACCACACTGAACAAATAAAACACAGTCAACTTTATTCTGCCTTTATTCAAAGCCTTCACCCAACTAACTAGAGACATCGTTTAAATAACAAAAGTATGTAAATAGATTTAAACAAAAGGGGTGACTTAGAAAACACTAACTTCATCTCATTTCTTGTAAAGATTACCAGCAAATTATAGAAAATTTAAAATATTGAATTTCATCCCCTACGTGGGAGGAAGAAAAGATGCCATTAACTTTTGACTTGTTACTGGGTTCAGTCTTAAACAACCAATAAAAAGCTGCAACATTCATAAACTACCAAAGACACAGCTAATGTTGTTAATACAAGGTTGATTTTACAACCACAGTAAATCTGCTTCATCTTCCAACAACTGCAATGTTCAGATATTCAAGAACTCTTTCAGAGTTTCCAGTTGTTCATAAAGTAGTCTNTATGATAAGATTAATATGAGGAGCTTTTTTTTTTTAACACTGTTGCTCTATCCATCCATCATAAACTGTAAGCATCTGACAGCTTTCTGGTAATGTGTGTTAGATCTTAACAGGTTAAAATTGTAACATTAACACTGCATCAATAACAGTAGGAAGAAAAAAAAATCAGCAATGGCACACAATTCACCTTATCATCATCAATGACAGCAAGACTTACTGCTTTCAGGGATGAATTTGAAGGATTTCTTCTTAAGCAATTACTATGTTTTTGCTGAAGATAAGCTGGGGAATGACAGCAGATCTTGCATTTGGATGTGAGAATAAGGAAAAAAAGCAGTGCAAATAACAAAGTGAAGGATTGTTTTGATCTACCAGAGAAAGGTATTACACCGTACAAGAGCTTCTTACAAGCTAATCTTGACCTCTTTACAAGATTAATATATCAAGTCATTGCACTAATCCATTATAAATACCATCTAAGCAAGGCACTGACAGGTTATGCTTTTTATTTTATTGCTTCCAACTTTGCCAACATTCAGTTCTTTAGAATCACGGAGAAGTGAGCTCTGTGTGGAGACAGATCAACCACAACAAATGACGAGTGTTAGTGTCTCACACCAAATGTGCATCTTCTGCTCTAAGTTTGTTTGTCTGGCAAAGCTGTCTTTTGACAACTTACAGTGTTTCCTGGTTCCAGGAATAGTAAGCCTTTGCCTCAGAAATGGCATTCTATTAACACCAGGGTGGAATTTTAGGAGTGGCTATTGACCTAAAAATTCCAGTTCAAAACATGATTAACCAGTTTTCAAGAAGATGCAGAAATATGCTGAGCTCTTTCTTTGTCAGTCAAGGTGTTCTCACTGGGACCTGATTTCTCTTGAAACAGGTGAAACTATGAAACTGTTCTTCCTTTCAGATGACCCAAGTGAGTTTGTGTTTGCACCACCTCCTTCTCAGCAGTCTGAGTTCTAATCTTGTCCAAGATGCAATTCTACATCCACTTTTCTCAGGAAAACAGTACCAATACCTTCTTCACCAGTAATGTAAGTCCCAGTCAAGATTACTATCTTTCCTGTTCCACATGGGCTGCCAAGGAGCCAGGCATTATCAATGCCTTACAGTAAAGTGTGATGTTCTGCCTTTCAGCTGAAGGCCTTCAGATTCTTTCCACTCATTCAGATGCAGCCACCAATCTACCACGGTTTTTGCTTGCTTAGTGAGTACACTTACCAATTAAATCAAAGGTCATCTCTTCAAAAGCATTTCCCTGAACAAAAATTGTCACTTCTGCACTGGCAGACTCTGGAAGGTAGCTGCCACTACTCAGGAAGATTCCATTCACAACTCTCCTGTGACAAAGGAACACTCCTTGAGACAAAACACAACCCTTCTTTTAAACATTCTTAATTGTGCATTTCAAAATATAAGGATGTTATTCTGCACGATAACTTATTCCCCTCACATCCCCAAACTTCAAGTCACAAATTAGCAACACAACCACAGATTTTAATGCGGATATACTGTAGAAGTGAAGAGACACTTAAGCTCAGACTGGGCCAAAAAAAGTCACATTTTGTCTAATTCAATATTGTGTGTTCTATGCAATTCATTTTTATCTCCTCAGTTAACTTTCCCTGCTTTTGTTACAGGCACTGCTGACTGTATTCTTCAAAGGAGAAATATCTCTTTGTGTCAGTTCTGTGTTCTGAGATGTGATGTAAAAGGAATACTCAGGTGCTTACTTAAAGCTAGGCATTATCAATTTAAATGCAAATTAACTAGATCAAAAAGAATGCCAAACTGGCAACATATAAAAACCATAAAATAAAAAGAAAGCAATCACTTTATCATATACAATACGAGAGCAATTTAAATAATCTATTTTCCTACAGATGAACCAGATACAACATTAAGATTTATAACAGACTAGACTCAACAAAGTAAACAGTAGTTAAATTTGTTTTGCTTTGCCTAGTATTCTTCTAGAAATTCTCATATACCATTAAAAACACTGATCCGTATGGAAGAGGAGGAAACATTTCAGAAGGATTCCATGTGTTAACACTAAGGATTTTCCTATGCAATACACTGTAGTCTGAAGACTCTTGAATTGTGGGATTGGTAATAACACTTAGCAAGCAAAAGAACTTTAACTTAATAAACATTGTTTAACAGATACAATGACACTCCTAACTAAATAAAAATAAATTAACAGAGAACAAAGAAAAACAATTACACCAGTTTGTTTAACAGAAGACAAAGAACTACAACACTTTCTTCAGAGACAGTAGTAAGAACCTGAAAAGAGAAGATGCAGGAGTCAATCACTCGAAGAAGTTTTGAGTATCATCTTTCGATCTCGGAAAAAGAAAAAATAATAATCAAACTGACTTGGCCAGGAAAAAAAAAGGAAGTTAGTAAATAAATAAATAAATCAAAAGTGCTACAAACATACTGTTTACAGGAATAAAATTCATCAGCACAGAAAGTAAGGGAGAGAAATTATAGGGTTCTTCTAAAAAAATGTTTACTGGCATGCCTAGTTTACCCCAATGGAATGCATAAAGAGTAAATGCTTCAGGGACATACTAAATCATCACCAAAAAAAAAAACAAACCCAAGCTGTACCAGTAACCTACTGATCAAATGAGAAGCAGGAATGCAGTTAAGAATTATTCAAATTATGCTTAACAACATTATCTCTGCTGTACCTCATGGTCTCCACCAAAAGCAGCAGTGGCAGAACACATCAACTCCACTACCTTATGACAATAATGCAGCCTATCTTATTTGGAGAATAGCTACTGTAATTAGTAAAAGGTGAAAACTCTCTTTTAATGAGAACCATAAACCCTTCTGAAACAAGAGCAATTTGACTGTTGCCCACATTAACTCCATAAATATTTGCCTTCATTTTCTAGTGGTGTGATCTTTACTTCTTTCAAATAATTTACGGTAAAATACAGCAGAAAAATATTACTTTCGAGATTGCTGCCCATCATGTTGCATTCTTAGCTTATTAAAAAAAAAAAATAAATAACCTGTTACTTTAACAAAAAAGTTACTCTGAAAACTCTGAATGAACTCTCCACCTCGAAGTATATAAAATCATTTCATCTAACACTGTGTTAAAAAATCCATGCTTCATTATGACCTGGTGTCTTACAGTTTATTTCACTCCTTGGCAAAGTACCAGATCACCACATATTCTAATGGAGAAAATGCAAAGTGTTTGAAACACCAACACTCAACAGATTCCAGCTGCCAAGTTCACATGAATATTCCCATCATTTGAGTTTAAAAGTTTTATCAGATGTTAAGAGAAATGAGAAGAAAAAGGAAGAAAAGTCACACAAGACTTAAATGCCAGCTATCGGTACAACAGTTCACCTGAACAAATATAAACAATTATACAGTTAATCAGAACTGGAAAGCCCTAAATCCAGGGATTTCTCTAAGTTCTGTTTGAATCTCTAGGTTTTTTCATCAAACAGAAAGCAGTGATTTTCATATGGGCATACCTACAAAGGATTTAGCCTGCTATTAAAAAGCAAAAGAAAAAAACATCACCACAGCACAGAGCAGCCAGCATCAATACTTCTTGACAATACAGCTGCTGAAGACCATCATGCCCACAAGAATCTAGATGCCCTCCTTTTCCCAGATGCAAATCATGTTTTGTATTATACAATTCAGAAGCTGCTGCTGACCTTTGCTGAAATCAGTAACTAGAAGATAAAATGGTTAAGCTTGCCTTCAGTATGAAAGAGACTTGCCTACACTCAGGCTTTGATTGCAACAGTTTTTGTTAGTCATTTTGCACAGGATAGAAGAGACAAAAAAAGTCCAAATGTGTTTACTCTTTCTTCCAGGACTGACTACCACTACCAAAATACAGGCCTTGCTCTACCTTAACACATTCACAATCGTAAGCTGGAAGAGACCAAGTAAGCTAGAAGGGGAAAGTTCACTGGAACGAAGTTTTAAGCTCCATTGAATTGAGTGACAGAGTCTGGTCAAAGCATTGCTGTGCCCACAATGCCCAATCTCGCACCCACAGAGCTGAGCTCTGCAGCTGCTCTTCACACACAAGGCGAAGACTTAGGGAAAACCAGGAACAAAGGGCACAAATAACTCACTTTCTCACCCAGAAAAATCCAATGGAACGGCAGTGACAAAACACTACTTTTTCACTTTCAACAGAGATACTTCTTTTGCAGAAAAGGATACTTTATGTTTGCTCCTTTTATGATTCCAGATCTTCTGCCCCTTATGCAATCAAAGGTCTCAAAATTAAAGATTTTACTTAATAGTGACATTTTAATCAGTATTTATAAATTCACATTTGATCAGTTCAGCTGATCCCACACAGCTTACTGGTAATATACACCACCAATGTGAAAGAAAGGTTCAAGTTCTCAAGCATGGGTTACACTGGAAAAAGTGAGACTGTCTGGAGACCAACTAGGTAAATATTAATTCCATCTGTGAAAACAGCTTAGTCAAAATACACACTTCATTTTTTCACTTCAAAACTCTAGTCACATGTTTCTCCCAACATCTGATTTCAGCTTGTTCAATTTCAGATGAAGCTTGATTTCCTACATGGCTTTAAATGCCCTGAAAAATTTGAAGATCCCCATTAATCCAAACATAGTTGTTCACAGACCTCCTCTGCAAACTTCCTACCTTGCCCTGCTTGTTTGCCACACTTGTTTGCTGCTGAACTGCAGAAGGCTACTGTTACTACCCCTCATCCTCTACAGTAGACAAGCAGGAGGACACGCCCATCAGGATGAGTTTCACAAATATTTAATTACTAGTCAACACACACTCCAAAGCAAGAAAAATTGATTTCAACCTCTCCAAAGATAATATGACAAAAACCCCATGATCCATATTGATATTACACTACTCTCCCTGATGATGTTATCCAGGTTCTCTAATTAGCTGCAATCTCAATTTTGAGCAACCACCGCAGGAAGACAGGAAAAAATGTAATTTGGGAATTTCAATGCACTTTTAAAGTGCATTCCCTATCAGAAAGAGAACATAACACAAACCTTATCAGTCTGCTGTTTTTATTTTCATCTGAAAGTGTCAAAATGTGTGCAACAACCTATATATCTACTGTATCAATCTGTAGTCTAAAATGTCTGATGCAGAGAGGAAGCTGATGTCTAGCAATGACACCTTGAGGCACAACCCCAGCTTCCTAATACTGACAATTGCACTGGAATAATCCTTGATAATACAAATTACTAGCTGGACCACTGTGTGTAAGGATTTCTGAACTCTTGACATGCCAGAAAGTACTCTTTCAGCCTAGACAAGGTTTTCAGCTAAAAAACAACAGTGGACAGACACTCCTTCTTACATAAAAAAAGCAAACATGTAACCGTGATAAATCCTTTCTCACAATTTGTATCATTACCTGGTCTCTCTGTATGTGCTAGCAATAAAGTCAGATATATTTTATAGTTTTTGTTCGGACTACTAACACTCTAGATCAAATGAGATTAGGACCCAGATAGTCTTTTTGGTTTATTGCCATTTTATAGACAGTTTCATTCCCCTCCTTGTCCAGTAAGGCAAAATGATTGTTTCCAGTGAAACTACAGTAAATCACATCAGCAACTGTATTAAGTTTTGCAAGCATTACATTTTTTAAATTTCCTTTTACCTTTGACTGATACTTCTATTTATATCAGCTTAATAAGGTCTAACAGGATAAGTGAAGGTTACTTGAATTTATACCTCTATCTAGTATGTTTGTCTGCAGGTTCTGTCATGAAATATCGGCTAATTAATGGGAAGAACTTTCCAAAGGCACAAAGATTTCTTGTGTGACTAGTCTAAAAGACCCTCACAAAACAAAAAGATAAAAGAAGAAGATACACCTTCAGATTCATATCTATTCAATATGAAACAAAAGTAAAAGAGAGACAACAGCAGTTTCTTCTCTATGCATCCTAGCTGGTTTTAAGCCAGAAGGAGATAAGCCAGTCCTAAAATGAGCCTGCAAGAGGAAACAGTATAAAAAATTCCTCCTACTTCGTATACTGATTTATATGATTAAACTGGCAGGCTAATTCATTAACTTTCACCTTTTCTGCAGTCATGCCACCAAGATATTTGAGTCAAGGAAAGCACCAGTATATTTTCCATGCTAATTTCATTAGTGAAGATGACAGAACCACAGAACAGTTAGGGTTGGATGGGGCCTCTAGAGGTCATCTGCTCCATCCCCCCTGCCAAGGCAGGGTCACCCAGAGCAGGTTATAGAGGAGTGTCTCCAACTGGGTTTTGAATGTCTTCAGACAGGGAGACTGCACAACCTTCCTGGGCAACCTTTTCCAGTGCTCTGCCACCCTCAGTGTAAAGAAATTCTTCCTCATGTTGAGGTGAAACTGTTTGTGTCCTTGCTTCTTGTGGGCTTCCCTGGGCATCACTGAAAAGAGTCTGGCACCATCCTCTTGGCACCTGCCCTTTCAGATGTTCATATACATTGATGACATCCCCTTTCAGTCTCCTCCAAACTAAACAGGCCCAGCTTCCGCAGTCTCTCCTCCTAAGAAAGATGTCCCAGGCCCCTCATCATTTTTGTCACCCTTCACTGGACCCTCTCCAGTAGCTCCTTGTCTTTCTTTGACTG
>VZRJ01002793.1:108783-131543 GCA_013397565.1 Ptilonorhynchus violaceus
GAAAGGCAGCAGAGCCTTCAGGTGTATCAGCCACTCCCCCAGTTTGTATCATCAGCAAACTTGCTGGGGGTACATGGTATCCCTTCATCCAGGTCACTGACAACCACTTTGAGTGAGACTGGGCCCAGTATTGATCCCTGGGGAACACCACTGACTACAGGCCTCCAGCTGGATTCTACTTCATTGACCATGACCCTCCAAGCTCTGCCATTCAGCCAGTCCTTGATCCACCTCACTGTCCATTCATCTCACCCACATTTCCTGAGCTCACCTGCAGTAAGTCCATAAGATAACTCCATGCAGAATGATATACCCCAGTGCCCAGGAAGGTTAACAAACAGATGATCTTGAGTGTGATGACACAACACATACAGAACCAAGGGATCAGTCCCAGCCAACAGGGAAAGGCAGGTCCTGCCTGACCAACCTGATGTCCTCTTATGACCAGGTGAGATGGATGGAGCCCGCCCGGTGGACGAAGAAAAGTCCGTGGATGTAGCTTACCTTCAGCAAAGCCTTTGATACTTTGTCTCCCAAAGCATTCTGCTGGAGAAGCTGTCAGCCCCTGCCTTGGACAGGTGCACTATTCACCAGGTTAAAAACTGCCCAGCTGTGCAGCCGGGCCCAGAGAGCAGTGATGAATGGTACTGATATCTCAAGGGTCAGAAATAGTTAACGCTTCACCCAGAGAGTTACAGGGAATGAGAAGAGAGTTGAGGAACAGCTCTTGGCACATCCTTGAAACAGGCCTCATAGCCTCAATGGAAGGACCCTGAACAAAGGACCACCCAGGCTTTTAAACCCTGTGCAAGTCTGAGGCCTTTCTGCTGAGTCACTGGCTCCTGCTGTTCTCTTATCACCTGGCTGTGCCACAGATCCCCATGCACTCCGTAGTGCAAGGGATCGGGGCCAGCTCACAGCCTCTTGGCCTCAGGCTCCCATGAACCCGAGGTCAATCAGCAGCTGCCCACCGAGACAATGGGGTAAAAGGCAATTCCAGCAGGGGGGATTGTAACCTTCAACTCAAGGATCAAGAAACCCACTGACTCAAAAGAAGGGCAAGACTGAGCATGCAGACTAATTAGAATGAGAAGCAAGAAAGTCATTCAACCAGTAGAAAGCAGAATACTAATTAATAACAGAACTAGGTAACTTGTAGCCAATGTGCCTCTATTTGTCTGCTAAAATGGATATGTAGTGTGAAGTTTCAAGAATGGGTGTGTTAGCTTTCCAGATTTACCACACAGCACTGATCTATGCACATATGAAACAAATACCTCAGCTCTGTGTGTGAGACTGGCTTACTGCACACCAGCTGACAACACCATTAGGGACAACAGCAGTGCCACAAGTTAGCAAACAGTCACTAGTGAGGTTCCCAATCTTTACGGATGATCTGGATGAGGGGACTGAGTGTACCTTCATTAAGTTCATTCATAAGGCTAAGTTAAGGGGGAGTGTTGATGTGCTGGAAGGCAGGAAGGCTCTGCAGAGGGATCTGGACAGGCTGGNCTGGTGAAGAGTCTACAGAGTGTGTCTTATGAGGAGCAGCTGAGGGAACCAGGGCTGTTTATCCTGGCAAAAACGAGGCTCAGGGGTGACTTTATCACTTCTACAACTGCCTGACAGAACAGTGTAGCCAGGTGCGGGTCCGTCTCTTCTCCCAGGCAACAAGTGACAGGATGAGAGGAAATGGCCTCAAGCTGCACCAGCAGAGGTTCAAGCTGGACATGATAAAGAAATGGGTTATTAAGCACTGGAACGGGCTGCCCAGAGAGCTGGTGGAGTCACCATCCCTGCACGTGTTCAAGAAATGACTGGACATGGCACTAGTTGGTCAGGAGGTGGTCATCAGCCAAAGGTTGCACCAATGATCTTAAAGGTACTTTCTAAACTAAATGATTCTGTGAATAAAATAGTTCTCTGTGAAAAAAAAAAAAAAAGAAAAACCCTTTTTGAAGACAGAAATCTTATCTCAGTATAGCTGAAATACTTCCCAACACTGGTGTGACCCGACACTTCCCCCACCCCAGTTCTTGGTAAACATTTCAAAATCTAGCTCACAGTTTGGGCCTGCTCCAGCCTTTTTTTTGTGTCCGTACTATGCAGCCATTCCATGCCTAAATGAGGATGCATGCTGACTAATTTAACTATATTTTAAGACTGACCTTACATTTCTGTAGTATTCTTTTGCATACATACTAGCATTTATGCTAGCCAAACTATTTATACTACTATTTCTGAAACAGCTATTTCTATTTTTAATCAACTGGGAAGCTTGCATGCCACACTGAGATGCAGATCACACATCTGAAGTAACAGCTGAAAATATCTAATTATAACTTGGTTTTGCCTTCTATAGAACTAAAGTTTTAGTAAGGAGAAAAGTGAGTACTGTGGATTTTTTTTTCCCTGGTTTGGGGTAGAAAGTTATAAAACGTATATAGTGCAATGAATATTACACTACGGACAGACTAAGTTGTTCAGGAGATTAATCTTATAAGGAAGACAATCTTAACTTGCCAAGGAGAATCCATTCATAATATTCAACTGTAAAGTATCTTCTGCTTCTATTTATACATCTGCCAGACTCTCTAACCTTTGGTAAACATAACTTTCTAGCAATCAATTTGCCATCAAATCAACCTTCTGTCAGCTGTTGCCAGAGAAGAGTGCTAGGGAATAGTACTTTATTCTCTACACTTCCCACCTACGAGATGATTTCTTTTTTATATGAGCAGATCCTGTGATGAAGAAGTCACATTAATATCCTACTCTTCTGACAGACTCTTTGATTTGTGTTGATTTTATGGTAAAAAGCAGTAAAATTGTAAGAGCGTAGGTTTAAAACATACTTAAGGTGGAGCCTAGAAAGATATAAAATAGCAGCTGATCCATCTACCCATTTATTATCAATAGCCATAAATAAATCATTATTTTTAATGAGACATCTCAACTATTTAAAGACCTTCAGTCTAGAGACATGGTTGTCAAAAGCAAACTATTTCTTTACACTTACCAATCATAGGCTACTGAGACAGAGAAAACAGTTGTAGAAAAATTTTGCCAGCTCAAAAAGTATAGTAAATTACTGTTTTAAATTCAGATATTACTTCATAAGCAAGAAAGTCTTGGATTTTTTTTTTTAATTGCTGCAGAAATTGTTCAGTACGAGTTGAGGGAAGACTACTTTGCTCTGTAATTGATAGGGTACTCAAACCAGAATGCGTGTAGAAGCAAACAAATTAGCTGTGCTGAAATGTCTTCTCTCTTCACAACCACTGTGGAGGTTATTTAATTCATTCTTCTACAGTGTTTTTTCCAAGCTAACAAAATTCTAAGTAAGCGTCATAATTGTTACAGACAGCTGTTCCTAATTTATACCAACAGGCTAACTGGAATACGGCTTTATTTATGCATTTAAACACAAAAAGAGTTTGAAAATTTTCTGAATGCTTTCCGTTGTAACTCCTTCTCAGTCTCCATGCTCCTATATCAAATTGATTTTTATTCAACTGTTAACTTTCACGGCTTTATAAATGCATGTTTTATTTTGTCTTTCAGATCATTACTCCTGGAGCACTTTCTTTAACTTTGTCCACCTGTGTCCACATTTGTTGCTCATTAAGAAGTTCTGGCAAACAAATTAACAAGCAACCCTTTAAATTAAGCTTCTGTTTCAAGGCACCACCAGCTAATGTAAATACATTAATGTAATGTAATGTAATACAGCAAAGGCTATTTAGAGACTACATGTTTATTGCCTTCATGTGTATCTGAGAACCAACCCTGGCCGGTGGGTCAAGCGGACTAGGCAGAATCCCCAGTGTCTCTGCATCCTCTATACTTTACATTTTTCTAATGGAGGTAACTACAGCAGGGGACATGGGCAGGGTTACAGATATCATTCATCTGCAATTCTCTGAGGCCTTTGACACAGACCCCCACAACATCCATATCTCTAAACTGGAGAGAGATGGATTCAATGGGTGCAGTGGGTGGACTGTTACATGGATAGGGAATTGGTTGGGACAGTCACATCCAAAGGGTAGTGGTGAATGGCTCAGAGTCCCAATGGACAGTGACAAGCAGTGTCCCTCAGGGGTCCTTAATGGGACATTAATGACAACAGACAAAGGGATGAAGTGCATCCTCAGCAAATTTGCAGATCACCTCAAACTGAGTGGTGCAGTTGGAACACCTGCAGGACGACATGCCATCCAGAGGGACCTGGACAGGCTCAAGAAGTGGGTCCATGGGAACCTCATGAGTTTTAACAAGATCAAATACAAGGTCCTGCGCCCAGGTGGAGGCAATTCTCAGCATCAGGCTTAAGGATGAATACATTGAGAGCAGCCGTGCCAAGAAGGACTTGGGGGTGTTGGTGGATGAGAGGCTGGACATGACCCAGCCATGTGCACTCACAGCCCAGAAAGCCAAACATGTCCTGGGCTGCATCCAAAGCAGCGTGGCCAGCAGGGAGAGGGAGGAGATGCTGCCCCGCTGCTCTGCTCCCCTGAGACCCCATCTGGAGTACTGTGTTCTGTTCTGGGGTCCTCAGCACAGGGAAGATATGGACTTGTTGGAGTGAATGCAGAGGAGGCCACCAAAATGATGAGAGGGATGGAGCACATCTCCTGTGAAAAAAAAAGGGTGAGAGAACCGGGATTGTTCCGCCTCAAGAACAGAAGATTTCAGGGTGACCTAATTGCAGCCACACAGTACCTGAACGGAGTCTACAAGAAAGACAGAGACAGCTTTTTACAGGGGCATGTAGTAAGAGGACAAAGGGTAACAGCTTCAAAGTGAAAGAGAGGGCAGGTTTAGACTGGGTATTAGGAAAAAATTCCTTCCTGTGAGGTTGGTGAGGCACTGCAACAGGCTGGCCAGAGAAGTTGTGGATGTCCCATCCCTGGACATGTTCAAGACCAGGTTGGATGGGGCTCTAGTCTAGCAGAAGACATCCTTGCCCATGGCAGGAGGATCGGAACTGGTGATCTTTAAGGTCCCTTCCAATCCAAAACATTCTATGATTGTATAATTGTTCGAAGCTTAGCTTTCCCTGACTTGAATCAGACCAAACATGAGCTCAAAGCTGGCCAAGTTCACAGCACCATATCTTTACAACTCTACTCTCTTTTGACACGACAGGCCAAGATCCTCTCCCCTCAGGAAACATCAGTCTCCACTAAGTCAATACAGCACATCCCTTGCTGCTTTGGGTCACCCAAATCACTGACCCAGAAATGCACTTCATCAGGGTCCAGGACAAGCAAGTGCATCACTGTCATCAGCTGACTACAGGTGAAGGATCTTTTGGGCAAGTTGCACCTCAGTGTTCTCTGACTCACTCAGCACTGGTGCTGCTCACATGAGACACACTGCCTTGCTTCTAAGTCTCCCAAATACAACCATTCTCCCACAACAATGAGGTTAGGAGGCAGATACAGGAAATCCAGGACCAGACATGGAGAATGGAACAGTAGTACAAAGGCCAACAGAATGTAGGCACAAATCCAGTATTTCTTTACGAGTTTCTGATGGTCTTCCCCCAAGCCCAAATAATGTCCCTGATACAGGCAACAGTCCCTGCAAGCTGTGCAGCCCAAGCTTCCATTACATCCTGCCACCTGGGCAAACAGCTGCTGCACAGGAAGGCAAAAGGAATAAAAGGGATCCCACCAGTCTTTACAGTGCCAAGATACAAAACACCATTTCAAAGTAACAAGTTCGTTTGGTTTGAATTTCTATTTGTTTGGGGGGTTTTCTTGGGGGAGGGGTTATGTTTGTGTGTGTGTGTTCTGTTTTTTTAAACTAGGAAGAGCTGAATTATCAAGTTTAAAGAAAAGCATGTGAGCTTAGTTGACGGCAATTTGCCATCTTTGGTCTAAAAGCACGAGGGAAAGTAGCCCTTGTTTTAGGATAACAAGACCATCAGGCACCTGTGCACCTGTACCACCAGGAACAACGGGCACCTCTTCCTGAGGCAATAACTGAGTGTGACAAAACAAGCAGCTGGAGGAGTTCTGCCACTCTTGCCTTTCCACAGCTTCCTACTCCAGAATTACTTCTTAGCTGACTCTCACTCATTTCCTAGTCTTGATCAAGACAGCGTCCTCGCATCCCTCTTAGCCCAAGAATGAATGATCAATGACCTGTAGGCCCAAGTGGTAAAGAATGCTGTCAAAAGGCACGGCAGCAGGTGTGTCTGCAGAGGTAGACAGAGTGTGTAGATTAAGTCTTTGATAGGACTGGGAGACAGGCTGCACTGCTCTTGCCTTTACAGATGACTGCAGTCCAACTTTCCCAGCTGGATCACAACTTCATGAGACAAAGCTGTGGGCTTTCTTCAACAGCTGCTTTGCAAATGGATTCCTTCAAGCAGAGTGCTGGTCAGGTATGTCACAGCAACTACTGGTAAGGGCAGTCATGCCACACAACAGGAAAGACAGATTCTGATGATACACCTACTGACTTGCTGCAGTCTGCAGGTGACTGACAGAAAACAACAGTTCTTCAAGTGCAAGTAGGAATACAAAGGAAAGACACAGTTTGTCTCTCAGAAGTTCCATGCTAACAGCGCTTCCCTACTCTACTTTAATAGTGATCTGAATGGCAAGTACTGAGAATTTCACACAGCCTGAAGTATGTCCTTGGAACACAGATGAACCGTTAAAGATCACAGTGTATCCCTCCTGCTTGTTAATGCAGTGGGCCATACTTCTCACCAACCACATCTGCTCAGGGCTTCTCCTCCAACCAGTACACAATCAGCTGTAGCGCCTGCTGCAGGACAGATTTGTCTTCCTTTCTTCTCTAGAGCAGTCTCAAATCCATGGTGTAGTAATCCCGTACAGCCCCAAAAGTCCTGAGAAAAGGTGCTTTCTCAGGACACAGCCTTCTCACATCTCTCATGTCCACTTTCAGGGCCTGTCCCATGTAGAGCAGCAAACTATGCCACCTTGTCCCATAATCACCAGCCAATATCACTATTCCAAAACTTTCTGCTGAGCTGCCAAGGCCAAATCCAGATTCTACATTCCATCAGCTGAGCGAACCTGAGTGGGGTCTGACCACAGGTTAATACAACATTTCCCAGACTTCAGACCTAGAGAAGTAACAGACACAAGTTGCACCATGGGAGGTTTGGATTGAATATTACGAAACACTTCCTCACTGAAGGGGTGGTCAGGCATTGGAACATGGTTCCCAGGGAAGTGGTACAATCACCATCCCTAAAAGCGTTCAAAAGACTTGAAGATGTGGCACTTGGGGACATGGTTTAGTGGCAAACATGGTGAATATGGTGCTGGGTTAACAGCTTGACTCCATGATCTTTGAGGTCTTTTCCAGCTTTAACAATTCTATGATTTCATGAGCCAGAAGCACATCATCCAAGCCCCTGAGTTTGACTCAAGCATAAAAGAATGGAAAAGGCATGTACGAAGGAGCAGGAAACATGCAGAAAGTAATACATCAAGTTACATCAATCAAACCAGGGATGTACAGTCCTTTCAGCTGTAGGAGTTGATTCCAAGAACAAGGGTGGTGGGTGAGATGAAAAGGCGTATATACCTCAGACATAAAGCATGGCATCTATTCTTCACTGAGAAATGTGTACCAGAGAAGAGGAAGAGAAGTGATGGCTGTCAGCGCAGATGGGTACAGGTTTAGTTTTATAGGCTTGCCATGGGTAAGTACTGCCTACTCGGTGAAACGTTATCAAAGAACAGGACTCAGAAGACTACTGTTCCAGATGTTCACCAGTCTCTTGCCTGGACGGTGAGGGAGGAGATTATGTGGGTGACCTGCAGATCACAGAGGACTATGAACTTGCAGTTTTTCTCTTCTTTACCACACTACTGGCAATGAAGAAACGCTTCTTATTTGACGTCTTCTCTTCTCTTCCCTACCCTTTCCTTCTAATCAAAACAAAACCCTAAACCAGAGTTATGTTCCTCCTATATGCTGAGGAGTCTTTCCTAATCAGATGGTCATTCTGAAACTGCTGCCAGTTGTTGAAGGGGGAGAGGTGGAGTATGGTATCTGGTCTGTGCTAACAGCCCACCTCTGGATGCTGGGTTGGTATCCAGCAGTGCTGGGCTGCTAACTGCCTTGCTCCCAGTGTATCAGGATGCCCTCCCACCAGCAAAGACACTAAAGGACAGTGGCTTAGGACTCTAGAAACACCAATCAAGACCCTTTCTGGTCCTTTTGTCCCAAACAAAACAGAAGAGCAAATGCTGAGAAGGTTACTCTGCAGCTACCACATTAAGGTTTTGACAGCACACCTAACTTTGACAAAGCATATCTAGAGGAACAGTAGGGCACTCAGCCATGGTGAATAAATGCAGGAAAACTAGGTAAGAGGAGGGAGCAAAACCCAGTACACATATCCACAGAATTGCACTTCAGTAGACATTTTTCCTTTGGCTCTACACATTGAGGTAATCACTTGGGAGTGATTCTAGTAAACAGTAACGCATACAGAAAGTGGCCTGCCTGTCAATAGAACAGGCTCTTATATTTTTATATACATATATATACACACACACACACACACACACACGTGCACATGTGTGGGTGTGCGTGTGTTTGACTTACTTTTGCATCTTTAAACCCCAAAATGGTCTTCCCCAGCTCCCCAAAAGGATATCTTAGTATTGATAATGATGTTACATGCTGAAAGAACAGTAGAAGTCAACATATCTAATACCTAATGAATGAACACATATAGCAACAGAATGAATCAGTCTGACAACGGTGCTTGGAGTTCTAACTAGAATGTAAGGCAAAATATAAAACCAGGGTGTTTCTTTGAAGACCAGGACTACTATCATAGATCTACTTCAACCTGCATCAAAAGTTGTATCTAAATACTGCAATCAATTCTGCAATATCTCAAATAAAGTGGAGAATGGGATTCCAGGCGGTGGTAATAATTGATACACAGTTTCATTTTTGTTGGACTCTCACAAAAAAGTAGCAAAAAATAAATATAGTTGAACACTGATGCTCTAAAATATGCACTACAGTACATTTTATTAGAAATTCCACAATAACATCACCCTCACTGATCCTATCAGGCTTTCTGAATACATCTCTAAAAAGACGAAACAGCCTTATGAACTAATAAGTACTACTACTCTTTCTGCTAACATCATCTTTTGATGCCAGTCTATTTTTTTACTCTCAAACTTTGTATTGCTTTCTAACACTTGATAATAGAGTGTTTGATTATTTTCCATAACCTTGCCAATTTTTTTATTCAATTAAAGCCTTTTGTTTAAGAATGAGACAAATGAATTGCACATGGATTTAGGAAAAGACATCACACAAAGTGGTAAAAACAAAGTGGAACTTTTCATACAGTTTCTATTTCATTTTGCAGATACAAAGAAAATCTGCCCCCAACTTTTTAAAGTTAAAAAATAACTGCTGCACTTTAGTATCAGTGCTGAAGTTCACCTTTAGAGATAGTGATTATATCACTTGCAGATGAGTAAAAATAACTGAATCCCCCACCAAGCACATAGAAGAGCTTCTCTTTAGTAACAAACCTTCTGCTGACACAATATTCCATTTTAGAAATGGTCCTTCAACGAAGGCACTCACTTTTGTAGCTGATGGTTCCACTAGTCTCTGACGGTGGCGTGCTGAGCTGAAATGACTCTTCTGAGGCGTCCCTTCCTGACAGTGAATGAAGAAAGAGGAGGAAGAACAGAGAAAACGGGGAAATGGATTGTGGAGGGGATGGAATGGAGGATGTTGGAGAAGGAAGAGGGAGAGTATTTAACTGAACTGTATTTTCACTAACTTTGAAAAAGCTTTATTAAATCAATTTAAGTAATACCACTGTACAAATATCAGAAAGAAAATGAAGCATTGCAAGAAGCAGCCTCTCAAGGCTTTTATATATGTATTATTCACATGCATTTAATGATATTGTCTCCTATAAATCCACATACACACACACATGTACACACACCTACTTCACTTCTAGATACACACATTAGACATTAATTTCACTCTTCCAAAGTATAAACATTATCTTACATTTTCTGTACCAAATTATGGAGTCACATACAAAAAACCCAACCCACTAGCCACCCCACCCAGACGGATTTATGTTTTAACACAAACATCAGAATCTCCCCTAATAAAATATGATTTTTTTTACATCCATATTCTCCATCCAGACCTTCAATAATCACCTTATATTCTGAAGATTTTTACCTAACAGAGATTAACGTCCTTGCCTGAGAAAACTGAGAAAGAGCAAGCTCACACGTGTAAAAGATAAGTATTTTCTCTTGGAAAGCAAAACCTGAAAGCACATTCAGCTGAAAAAAATTTGAAACATGATAGTCTACATTACACGTGCAACACAACAAAAGATTTTTCCAGGATATGAGATACTGGTTCAAAATCTTCTACCTGCTTAATATCCAGGAGACAGAAGACCAATGTTTGGTTCCTTCACCAGAATAGTTTAAATACTCTGTCTCAGTCTCTCCACAAACTTTCCAATTTAGAAAGCCCCTCATTGCTGTAGCAAGTATCAACTCTACAGTCTGCTATTCCAGGTATGCGTCTGAAGGGCAGAAGATATGGGTGAAGAGCCTGCTCCAAATCAGAGGAGGCAGAGAATGAAAATTTATGAGACTCTTTTTTTCTTTCTTTAATTTTTTTTCTTTCAGAACTAATACACAATTCCTCTAAAAGTCTTCTCTGAAAAAAAGTCGCAATATTTTACAAATATAAGACAGACTTGCTCCTATTTCTGAAGAGACAGCCACAGGGTTCTTTAAACGAAAATATAATTCTACTCAACTTGGCAAATATTTTTCAAGATCTCAAGACTGTTTTTCAGAAAGTATTTTTATAAAAGTAGCTTTTATACCTCAACAAAAAGGCTTCTACCTTTAGCATGACATGCAGACAGAACCAGCTGTGTAACTCAAAAAGATCTGATGGAAATAATCAAAGATTATAGCCATTTTGGGAGGATTACATCACAACTCACCAAATGCAAAACAGTCGTAGCACAAACTAACCCTAACAGAACCAGCATTACAGAAAAAGCAGTTATCCAACACTTGCATACACACTTGGTTGTAACCCCAGAAGACTTTTCTGTTGATGGTAATGTCTTTTGGTAACACTCCATTAAATTACTGGTGTAATGCACTAAAATTAGTAGTAAGTACTAGGGCTGGATGACCTTAGCACTTCTCATTTTGGGAGATATTCTTGAAACCTTTAACAATTTCTTCTTCAAATTTCTCAATGCTCTTCCCATTATAATCTAACATAAACTTTAATACAGTTAACAATGGATGCTTGAAAAGGGTCTCCTTTCTATCACAGTTCGGAAACAATGATTAATGTCCAATTAATCTGGACATTAGCTAGCTGATAAGGTACATTAGTGCTCATCTTCAGAGGCCCTACCTTCTCCCATATTAAGGTTATTAACCAATCTAACATAAGATCCTTTACTTAACTGAGAAGTTTGGAATTCTTCTTCTCTTATAGGTATTTTTCTTTCTTTTCTGTCTGTCCTTCAGAATGCATTCCAGAAGCAGCTGAGAGCTGTGACAAACACAGTTAACACCTGGAAAAATCCCAATACAGCACCGAAACCACTACAGAAGCAAAAACGTATACCTAAATTGATGTGATTACTCCGATGAACAAAGGAAAGTCAGAGTTCAGACTATTAAATGTTTACGTGGGCTGTGCCTTCAATGACACCAGCAGTGCTGATACACCAGTACAACATTCTGAATCAGAATTTATATAACAGTTCACTTTATTAGCCCAAAATAATCAGATGGCTAGACTTGATGTAGTACTGTCCCATGTAGGGATGAAAGTTTATCATCATGACATGTGAAGGTTCAACTGAGATCAAAAAGAGATTAAAAAAGCTGCAAAGAAGCTGGTTCTTTCACTAATGAACTGAAAAAGTTCAGTATAGAGCACTTGAAGACTGCAGAGACATTAGACTGTATGCACACAGGTTTTTCATTACATCATAATCTCATGTTCCTTAGTATTGCGTTTCAGCTGAAAAAAACAGAAACCTTCTACCAGTGTCAGCTGTATGTACTGTTCCATAGAGGACTGTCTAATAGGGGCAGACCAATCAGGGCCGATGTCACAGAGACACAGCAATCTTTCACTTGAAAACTAAAAAAACAAAACAAAACAAAATAAAATAAAATAATCTACATGCGGAAAAGACTATGCATTCAGAGTAGCTGCAGTTATTACCAGCAAAGTGCATACAGTGGATCCATGATATCCTCGAAGGGTGAATGTCCTTTTCAGAGGAACAGGCCAGTTCTAATTATAAGTTGACATAATAAAACTACAGTCAGAAAACTACCTCCTTGCACAGGCCAACATGACTCAACATCAACAAGGACAGCTGAAGGAAAAAACTGAAGGATCCTAAATAATTCCGTGGTAAGGTATTTTAGTTTGATGGCATGCAGAAAATTGGCATGGGAGTAGAAAGAGACAGAGACTTATTTCATTTAACAGGTGAGGAATCCAAGAAATAAGCTTGTGGAAAACACGTATCTTTAAAGGAAAGGGGAAAAAAACCCCAACACATAAAACCAAACACACACACACACAAAGGGGCAACAAGTATTGTACGTTACATAATTTATTTCTGAGTACACAGAAGCCCGAAAGCAGCTGTGAGGAGAAAATATGTTTTTGGCTGCAGAGGCTGGTAGCTAATTCAACAACGTACAGGCCTTAATACTGATACCAAAAGCAGTTTCCATAAAGAGCAGCTACCATTAACCGCATAGCTGTTCTCATGAAAACGGCAGTATTAAGAGACAAGCAAGCAAGAATAGCAAGTGACACAAGCATCTGGTCCTATCTGAAGACATTTCTACCTCCAGACTGAAGTGGCCACAGACCTCTTTTTTTTTTCCTCTCCATTTTTATTAGCTGCCAGACCAAGATCTGAAACAAGTGGCAAAAATTCCATACAGAGGAGTTGAATTCACCAACAAACACCACAGCTGGTCCCTGACAGCTTTGCAAGTATTTAGCAACAAAGCAAAAATAATTCACAGCAACAACTTCATCCACATCAAGCTGGACAAATCCTAATGCCAACAAGTCTATTTCAATGTTTTTACATTAATAAGCACTATACTGAAGAACACCTCCTCACACACCCTCAAACCATGATCTTTTTAAACATGCTTCCTCTCCCAAGACTAGCCCTGGACTATCTCAAGATATATCTGCACCCAAGACTCAAGTCCCTGCCACATCCTTCAGTGTCCTGTACTTCAGCCTGAGCATCTTGGCATTTGAGGATAGCAAAAGCTACAGCAAAGCTTATGGCCAAGGCCTCCTGTCATAGCTAAGACCATATCTGAACTTTTTGTTACTTTTCTTTACACACAGCAATCTACCTCCTGTTCTACAGTGTCTCACACTAGATGCAGCTGTTCTATTCAATTACCAAACTACTACACCGTACATTTTTAAATGCTCTGAAGATTCCTTATTTCTTTCTTTTTATTGCAATGTAAAACAAAGTTAAAACGTTACTCTGTTACCATTCATCTATTTAGGAAGGCTACACAAATACAGCTGTGAGAGTACTGCAAAAATACAAAAATGGACAAAGCAAACAAGAAAACTAGAAACAAAAATTACATGTTAGAATGTGAACTGTTTGGTCTGATTTTTCTCTCTATTGCCTCAAAGGGGCCAAAGAAAGAACACTGTTCAAGTTCTGATAGCTTGATAGTTTTAGGATGTAGCAAAGGAAGCAGTAAATATTGTGGGATGCCTACAGAATCAAGTCATTTCACATTACTAAAACCTTCAATAGCATCATTGCAACACTAATTCACCATACTACCCAGTTACGTTTTTATTAATTATATGACACCATTCGGAAAATCACCATGCTACATCAGCATTAGCATTTTTTCCTGTGCACAGCTTCTTGGCATTGGTTACCTGCTGAACAGCTCTGTGAACACTACGAAGACCATCTCTATCAGATACCTGCTCGGCAAAAACCATTGGTGATTAGACAGGGTCTGTCCAGGTAATAGTTATTTCATACTTAGTCCTTGAACTGCATTAGAAGATAAAACTTTGACATCTCTTTTTATTCTATTATATTCTATCTTGTATAAGGTTATGAGATCATGGTAACAAGACACAATCAGTAAATTCAAGGTCATCAGTAGTCTTGCACAAATAAACTTCTCTGTGTCTCAACTTCCCAAAGAGATAATGAAATGCTACTCCTGTTTCAACGATAATATGACACTAGGAAGGAGGACAAAACAAAAGATCTAGCAAGACTCAATAGGTAAATTAGTTTCAAATTTTCAGTGTTACAGGTGCAGATTGGTTATCAGCTTTTTATAATTTAGAGAAAGGGAAAAAGAGTAGTCTTTACAGGCACTGTGAGCCTTTTTCTCACAAATCCTAATTTAACGATTAAAACAATTTGATACTTCATAAGAGGGAAAGGTAGAGGGGATATGCAGAGAGGGAGGGAGATTGCACACCTTTTTTTCCCCACAAAAATTCACAAAACTAGATAGCAAAACATACTCTGTTTACATGACACAATACCAAAAACTAACCAACATTTAAAGGATATACAGTGTGGAAAAACTGAATTACTCAAGATGACATGCAAATAATGCAACACATTGATGGCAAAACGATGAGGATCAGTTTAGGCAAAGATGGGCAACTGCAGCAGAGGTTCAGAAGCTTGGAACTTGACTTTCTGACAACAAGGTATAAGACAAAAATGTATGCAATCCCTCACACTGGTATGAGAGGTAACAAACAACGTAGTATATTCTTGCATTGTAGTCTCCATGATTTCAAAGTACACTGAATGACTTATTTTTGTAAAACAGCACAACAGACAGTAGGCAATTCAGTGTGCCAAGGATGGGGGCAGGACCAAGTTATAAATTGTAGCACACAGTTCTTCCCTTTCAGCTTTAGATTCAAGTGTGAAATGTTTGGGGATTTACTGGGTGGGCGGGGTGGGTTGGCTGGGTTTGTTGTTGAACTAGTAAGATGTTCATTTCTTGTTGATCCCCACCACCCCAAATTTAGAATTTCAGTGTAATACTTGACTAGGCTCTGAGCCAAGCTCTGTAGTCTGACAAGGAAAGCTCTTTCTGCTAGAGAGGCATCTCACAGCAGAGCCAAAGCATAGTAAGTAAGAAAGATTTCTACCTAGTTATGGAATTAAAAGTCATGAGTTGTCATTTATTTGACAAAGAATGTCACATGGTACATCTGCCAATCCTTATAGTCAATGCAAGAAATCATGTCAATAAAAAGCAATGCACATGAGCAGCTTCAATTCTGAACCGTAAGAGAACAAACCCTTGAAAGCTATCTCCCAAGCAGAACACAAATCAAGGGCCAGGACTGCATCTTTCATCAATTAAGCTGTTCAGCAACAGAAAGTACTGGCAAAGGAAAAATTCATCTCAGGTAACTTCCTGAATTCCATTCTTGCAGCACAGCCACAGATGTTAAATTTTGAGTAACAAAAATGTATAACTAACACATCTGCCAAAATCACTTGGCAGTCTAACACATTAGTGTGCCAGACACTCTCCCATTAGCACTCCCAGTTATGGCACTACCCTCTTCTCCCCGACCACATCCTGTTCCACACAGACAATCATTACAGCATTTGAACAAAGAACACTGGGCCACTTTGAAGGAGAAAAGAGCAAGAACTAATTTCTGACAGGATCCTATTGATTACTGCATTTCCTCAGTACTGCTAGAGAGAAGACACATGAAAAATAGGTGCTTTGAAGAAGATTTTTTTTCTAGAATAGCTCCTTTGCAGAAACTCATCCATTTAAAAGTGACTGAATCTTCTCCATGTATCTCCTGAGAGCCTGAAGACAGGAAAACACACTTCACATACGTGTAAGCCAGACCAGCATTACTGGATTCAGCATCAGAAGAGGTTAGTATTGATTTGTCAGATAGACTCCACATCAGAAACAAATTATATTGAAATAATTGAAGGTGTCTTTGGGGTGAAACAGGCAATCAAAAAGCATACACTACTATATTCTGTAGCAGTGCTAAAAAACTAACTGGAATGTTTCATTCTTACTGTTAAAACAAAGGAAGGGGAATAAGGTCCTACAGAAACCATTAAAAGACATCAGCTCTAAGCACACACAGGAAATACAAATAAATACACAGGAACAAAAGTGGAGAAAACAAAATGCATGCACAAAAAAGGTGGTTGTTCTCTCATGACTCTGTTTGAAAACCACAGAATACCATAAAAAATGAGACAACAAAATCAGTTTTTCCAATATCTTGTCACAGATGCTCAAAAATATACAAGTACTCAGCTGCAATCTCAATCAGAAAAGACTAGCATTTTGCTGTGGTCATAAGCAGAATGTAAGAAAGCCAGAACACAAAAAGGAGTAAAACAAAGTTGGTGTTACTGGTAAGGCAAATTGCATGCAACATAAAACAAATTCCAGAGACTCGTGAAAAAAATGTAGGCTGAAATATGAGGATCTATGCAGGGTCCTAAGAGCATAGACAAGAAAGACAACTACTATTTGAGAAATTGAAACAACAGTCAGTCAAGATGCTACACCAGTTTAGCAGGCAGTGGTCTCTTCAAAAGATCAGGGAGAAATACAGCGAGGTCTTTGCATCTACCACACACAAATAAATTTTTTAAGGATTCAATCTCTTACCACAACCACATAGCAAAGCATGTAAATGCAGTAATGGCCCCTTCTCAAGTGGTAAACTTGATATGCTCTAGCTCAGATCTCTGTTGCCAACGAACCTAAGAAAATTGCAGATTTTGGCCACCCTGTCCTAAGAACAGTTTTGAACTGTTGCTTCCAGACAGGAGCAAATATTCATGGCAAAAGTGACAAAATATGAAAATGCTATTCATACTTGAATGTTAAAACCTTCTATTCATCATTGTCAGTCTAATAATTCACCATACTTGGTCACTACTTTGATTACAACAAATAAACTGTGATAACCTTTTATGTTAAAGCACAAACACACTACTCTGTCTTGAAGAGCTGGAAGAGAAAACAGCACATGAATAAAGAATCAGAGTAACATGAATTATAGCTCTTACCCTCGTCATAAACATTTGTTCTTCCTAATTTTTCACTTATATTACTTCTTCATTTATTGCACTTCTCTACATTTACTAAAATCTCAAAAAATTTGAAGTAATTTAGAACTAGAAAGCTGTGTTCACATGGGGCCCTGGACTCCTAAAATTAATTTTCCACTCATAACCTAAATTTTCCTGTTGTGCTTGTGAGTGTTGTATTCAGAAAACATAAGAGTTTAGGGAATACTTCCAGGTTCTTCTGGACACAAATTCTGACTGCTAAATTCCACTAATGTATCTATCTGTATAACCAGGCTTTTTTAGAGCAACTGAAATGGTATCCTTCTAGTGGTATAATTTAAAGCAAAGTGGTAAAATACATTAAAAAATCTTTTCACATCAAAAGAACTCAAAACAAGGGACGCACACACTTCATACGCTTTTTAGTATGTCCTTCCTACCATTCACATAGAAAGAGAAAGTTACACTGTGAGACAGGAGAGGAATCTGTATCCACTGAAAAACATCTTCAGGTATGTTTCTGTATTTGATACAGCATCATTTATCCGTAGAGAACACCAAGAATATTCAAATACACAAAACATATGCAAAACCATGTACACTTCAATTTCTAGCTTCCCTAGGGCTAAAATACTATCAAAAGAATTGTACCATGACATTATCTCCACAAAACATATCACTGCACTTCAGTTGATTGTACAAGGTGGATATTCTAAACAATTTCCAGGTTGCAAACAGCTGAAAGTGAAATTCCAAAAACCATGTATTGTTTCATAACAGGAACTACCAGTTACCACAAGCCCATCTTCTACTAAGGGCCATCAATTAGTTTGGTTAGACTGTAAGTTTGATTACTAAAACATTTTCTTCAAATTTGATCACTTGGAACTTATCCTTTTACAGAACCTACACAAGGATGGAATTTTTATATAGTGCTGCTAAACTGGATCTCCTATTTCTGACAGTAAAGCTCAAAAAAAAGTCTATTTTTAATACTTTTCAATGCAAATGTTCCATTGCTTTGACATAGTGTCTTGGTTGGGGAGGATCCCCAGATGCCATAGCAGTGTTACTTAATATCCCTATGAAACTAAGCTAAGTATATGTAAAAAACAAAGGAATTCCAAAAAGTACAAAGTACTCCAAACAAAACATGCACTGTAGAAACTTGGAGTTTAGCAACTAAAGTCTCTGAAGAGCTTGTTTTCTTCTCAAGGGCACAGACAACAAGTGGAAGTATCCTTTTTGTCTCTAATCCCAGCTGTTGTATGCCACTGAGAAGCACTAAACTTTAGACCTAAAATCAAGGGGGACTTGAATGAAGAGGCACAGGGAATCCAAGAGGAACACAAGAGTAGAAACTGAGACAGATTACAGAAGACATGAGTTGTGGACAGAAAACAATGTTGTTCTGATTTACACTGGATGAAGCAAGAATCCTACAGAGAATAGGATCAGGGTTGCAGAAGAAGTTAGTGCTACATACATAGGAGAAAAAGTAAAGCCAAGAAAACAAATCCAAACCAACTATGAAATTGCATTATTGAGTGTTCTGCTTTGAGATCATAACAATAATTTACGGATTTTTATGTAACTTTTCTGTTCAAATGAATAAGAGGCACTGCTATAAGCAAAAATAAGTGTATTGCTTCAATCTAACAGAAGGAATTAACAGCATCTCAAAGCCTGTGGGCAATTTTGAGAAAAACACTAATTTAACAAATAGAAAACTTTTGACTTTTAAAGCAAATGTAGTGTATCAGTTGGTAAAAACAAATCTAACATCACTGTGTTACATATGACACATGAAGCAGCATCACAAACAAAAGTGCATCAAACTCAAAGGAAATATCTTACAAAAAAATTTGAAAAGAAAATACGGAAAATTACTAGTTTCATTACCATTTGTCAAACCAACGACATTTCACGGAACTTTAAAAAAAAACCTGTTTCAGTAAGAAGTTACTGTCCTTCACTCAGCTATTATTCCTACTGTTACCAACAAAACAGGCAAAGAAAAAAATAAATAAAAAACCCCACACAAGCAGATTTTGGAGATAAGCCAAGTGACTCAGAAACAGGAGCTAACAAGTACACAGACGATGCCAGAGCTGCTTTATTTTACGACCCTTAGAACACAACCAAGATCAGTTCAAATCATTACGAATTTGACCACTGAGCTCACCAAAGGATTTGACACAAAGAAATGTTAAGTTTCATGTTAATGTTTTGCCTTCCAAACCCAACATAAAACAGTCAACTTTGTGCCATATTGTAGACATTATCAAGAAATGTTGCTACAATTATCAGAAGGCATTAGAAAGAAGTGAGAAATGGGCTACAGACACCAAGTCTGGCGCCACGCCAAATATTTTAGCTCTCAATGCAGCATGCGGCTCTTTTTTCTTTTTTTGACTTTGGACCCTGAAATAAAGTGTCCACAGTATCTAGAGAAGCAAAGACAGAGGGGAAAAAAAATATTAACCCTTTCAGAAAAGATTTCACAGTTCAAATATCAAATAATAGCAAAATATGCCTGATACAAAGCGTTTTAGAGGACCCGACAAACACATAACAACGCATGAATGTCTGGAAAATAGAGGTGAATTAACTGATCAAGAGATTGTACACTCTATTAGGCCTGCAGAAGTGACAGCTAAGAAGGAGAGGAAAAATGTTCTTTATCTCAGTGTCTTTTCTCTCAGAAGGCTGGTCCTTTGCTTTCTAAAGGCAGCTATCACTGCCATTCACTATTTAATCAAAGAAAACATCTATTGTAAGTTGCACATCTCTTTACCTAAAATGACCTGTTTTCTACAACAGTGCATAGAATGATTCAAAAATAAGTATGGCTCTATTCAGAAAAAAAAAAAAATTAATAATTTACCAAGATTAGAAAAAATTTGGGATTTTTTTTTTACATTTTACATCTAGATATGTTGCTCATGCAAAAAAACCATAAAACAGAAGAGCAAGTGTCACAATTTAAATAGTTCCAAGTAGTTCAATGACTTCAATTTTTTTGAGATTTTAGTAAATGTAGAGAAGTTTAGTTTGCAAGAGTGGTCCCTTTTAGGCAGACCTGGACACAATTACTAAGCAGGGGATGAATGCAGTGTGCAGACACACAGCTATTCCCATACAACACCTGAAGACTTATATCCTGTCTGCTTCTTAACTGACTAATCTGAATCTACTGGAAACAGCAAATTGCAAATTCTTTTTTTTTTAATCCTTCTCTGGTTTCATGCCATCCACAAACTTTTTCTTACACACACACACAGAGACAGAGAGATCTATCAGACCCGATTCATTATTACACAACTCCTCTTTGATACTGTAAAACCATTTCCACCAATACAGAAACACCAGCAGGAACAATGGATCAGGTCTCTGCTGCCTAGAGGAGAACACTGACATACATAGTATTCAAACCCATGAAAATTATTAAGAATTTTTCCAGAACCTCTGTAAGGTTCTGGAAAAGAAATCTGTAAGACTGACTTTTCCAGCCTTTTTCTTCACTTTGCAACAGACACCAGGCCGAAGTCCAACAAATATTCTCCAACTTTTACAATCTTTTTTTTTCCTCACCAGACGACCCAACGAACACATTTCCAAATACGAACTGCATCCAGAAAAGAGATGGTTACAGTGTACCTCTTTCCTTTCCTCTCCTGTAGAGTGTGGCTTCCAAGATGACCCTTTTCCTTCACATGACAATTTTCAGTATTTCAGAAATAATTATTTTCATTAAACCTTCTACTCCAAAGAAATCTCACCTGCTGTAATAAGCTGTAAATAAGGTCATCTTCCCCATGAAATTCTTTCCTTTCTTTCTGATTTCTCAGAATGTATTTTCAGTTGAGCCACTAAGCAAGGACTTGGAAAATTCTGTAAAGGTCTGACTTTTTACAAAGATCTGGACAATTTATGTACCACATTTCAAAAGATCTGTCTACAAAAGATAACTCTTTTCCTGTACTGAAGATAGAAGAAAGGAGTAGTCAAGGCTACATAATGACTGTGCCCCTTGCCATCTTTTCTAGAAACATGTGGAATTGGTATAAAATTATTTCCTCAAGTCCACAAAAACAGCAACGCTCCATTTACACCACATTTTCCTTTACACTGCCTACTTCCCTTTCTACAGCATTAAGTCTGAATTTTGTGTAAATTTTTACCTCACACCCTTCCCCCCTCAAATCAATGTATGTATTAGATTTTCAAGTGGAATTTTCCATGTTGGCTATAAACATATCGCTGCAGTGCAGTCACCCTGAATTTAAATAAGCCTTAGATTCCCTATGAAAACTTTTCAGAGTTGAAAAAAATTGTATATGTATACCTAGAGACAAGAAAATAAATAAACACAGCATTTTCTTTGACATTTGAGAGATATCATGTGTAGCTGATTTCTCTGCTGTTGGTCAATTTCTACGCAAGTCTAATTTAAAAAGCTCATGTAATTACCCAAAGATTTACAAGACACAGTTTACCAGCCACTTAGAGGCAAACCGAAATTAGCAAAAGGAAAAGTGAAGGCCCAAAGCATCTGTCTGACAAAGTGAAAGCTTAATCAGCACTGGAAGCATGACTGAAGCTGGCTGCATCTGGCAGTAAAGGGTCTCCCATATTCCCACATCCTTCTTACAGATCCAGAGAAATACATGCTACCTTTACCCACCATCATGTGAGTTCGGAATCGTTGATTTAAGGCAATATGAAGTACACTGCTTGGTAGAACAACTAGACAAATTCATGGAAGAAAGACAAAACATAAGCTGTTAGCAGACTGCAATTAAGAATGTAATTAATAATGTGCTAGAAGTAATTAGCTGTTTTCACCTTTTTAAAGTTTATTTTCAAGAGACTTATTTCAATCCATACCAAATTACACTTTAAAACCTTAGAAGTTTAAAGAAATGATCAATTTTATCCTTATGTTTCTTACCAAAAAAAGTGTTCTTTGTAATTAAACCTTCAGAATCTGCTCACTGAAAAGGCACATATACTACAGATTGCTAAGCTTTTATTTTTCTATGAATACAAACAACATAAGTAACTGGACACAAAAAAGAGGTTGTAGTAAGATCAAATAGATGTATGTATTCAGGATGCAACAAATTAAAGGCTCAGTTTCTCTCAGAAGCCTGAGCACCAGAAAAATCTCACATATCACCCGAAACAAGATTTATCCAAGTCTACATATTTATTTAAGGCTTATATTTTGAGATTCAATTCAAGCTGCTTCCTGGCTTTTTTTAAACACAGCACGATGGTACAAGGCATTAAACACAACCACATCAGGTTCCTGTCTAAACGGAAATGGTTTGTGTGTCCTGTAAATCAAGCTTTGAAGCAAACTGTGTACAAAGAGAAAAAAAAAGCAGTCATGCCAATTTGGTGTTTAATTTAGACATATGCTATTTATCATTGTATCTTCAGCTTAATTTAAATGCACCTTTGCCCAAGAAAGCATACAGCTTTTAAGCAGATTTACTTGCTTTTAACATTTCTACTTGTAACCAAAAGAACCGACAGAAGTCATATGAAGTTACCTGACCTTATACTGAAG
>VZRJ01002794.1:0-39767 GCA_013397565.1 Ptilonorhynchus violaceus
AGATTGGATGTGGCACTCGGTGCAATGGTTTAGTTGAGGTGTTAGACCATGGGTTGGACTAGATGATCTTGAAGGTCTCTTCCAACCTGGTGATTCTGTGATTCTGTGATCTGTTGATCCAAGATGCACTACTATGTTTAAAATGTAATTGCAAATTATTTATCCTCAAGACTTTTTGTTAAAACCAAGAACAGAAAATATTTTTTGTACATTAGTTGACAGACACTTAATACTACTAGCTGTTAAACCTGGTGGAGTCCATCAATTCCCATCCATAGGAAAGCATTAATTTAAAAGAACATGACTTGGTGTTCTCTTCCAGGAATTTCAAGTCCTCAGTCTTTTCATCTCCCTTTGCAGCTGTAAGGAGACACACTATTCTGTATTTAAAGATCAAGACCAGTGATAGTGCTTCTGAATGTTAATCTCCTGTTCCAAAAGCAACTCCTACCTTAGCAGGGATTTAATCTGTTATGTGGAAAGTTACTGAGCTTGTTCTGATGTTGATCATTAATAGGACACCCTGTGCACTATAGTTGATTGATTTTTTTAGGTAAAAAGTGCACATACGATAAATTCCAGTGACCATGATGTAAAAGGCAAATCAAAATATTTTCATCTAATAAAAAGTTAGTTAATTCTTCTCTCTAGAACAATAGCAGTAGAAATGGATATACACAATCAGGATGAAGATATTCAAATTAGGCAAAGAAATATTTTAAAAGTATACTATCGGAAATGACACAAAAGTAAGAAATAGCTAGCTGTAACAGCAAGAAATAACAACGAACAGTTTAAAATAATGATCAGAGTTAATTAATGCTGAATGAGAATCCTCCAGAAATACTCATAACATTCACAATAATAGTAAATGAGTTCATCATTGCTTTTATGAAACCAACATTAAGCCAGTGAATTGGGAGTAAAAGCAATTATGTGCACTATGATATTTCTATTCCTCATTTTGTTTCTATTTTGTCTTCCCACAAGTTCAGTCCTCCAAACAAATTCATGAGTAAATGAGTCCATGAGTACACATTATTCTCATGCATAATTCCAGGGAGTGAAATTTATGGAAATTCAGTAAGATTGTATTAGTGATGAGCCATTTGCAAATCAATTCTGTGGTCACATTCTTTATCTTGTCTATATTTGTAGTTCCTGCTAAGACATCTAAACTAGGAATTATCTCCCTTCCTTGCAGGTGGAAATGGTGCATGACTAATTTGTGGTAAACTAGAATTAAAACAGGTAGACTGAGTCAGACTAAGAAACAAGTCTGCCAGAAAAGCTGTGGTTGTTGTTGTTCTTCCCTGGTGATCGTGTAGGTTATTTTCTGTTGTTCCTTCAATTTTAAATACTTGAAGATGAACAAATGTAAATCCAAATAAAAATATGTGATCCTTAGGACCCAGAGAGGGAGACATACATTGTTGAAAGAAAGTAAAAAATTTCAGTAAGGAATGCTTCAGTAAGGATGATGAACCTCTGAAGAACAGGGACAGAGATGTCTGGCACTCACTTAGCAGCTCCATCACTCCCTTCCTCAGCAGGACGGGGGGAAGAAAATAAGATGAAAAAGAGCTCGTAGGTCAAGTTAAAGGCAGTTCAATAAGAAAAGCAAAGATCACATGCACGAAAAGAGGAAAGCAAACAAAAAGTTTTATTCTCTACTTCCCATCTTAGGCCACTGCCTGGGAAGTAAGGCCTCAGCACACTTAGCAGTTGCTCCAGAAGACAAATGATGAATGCTCCCCTCCCTCTCCTTTCTCTCAGCTTTTATTACAGAGCATAGTGCCATATGATATGCAACATCGCTTTGGTCAGCTGTCCTGGTTGTGTCCCCTCCCAGCCTGCTGCCCACTCCCAGCCTCCTGGCTTTGGGGGTGAGTGGGATGTTGGAAAGATAACTTTGCTGCTGTGGGAGCAGTGCTCAGCTGTAGTCAAAACACTGGTGTGTTATCAACGCCTTTCTAGCTACAGATACAGGGCACAGCACTATGAGGGCTGCTGTGGGGAAAGTTAACTCCATCCCAGTCAAATACAATACACAGTCTAAGAGAGGATTTTACTTTTTTCCCACTATTTTTATAAATAATATAATATAGTACTTAGACTAAAGGGTTCACTGTCCACACGCAGTGGGATGGAGAAGACTTTTCTGCCAGTGTAGTACAGTGACCTTGTGGCAAGTCACACATACCGCTAGTGGTCTCTCATTTCATTCCAAATCAGGAGGGATGTGGGATGTAATCCCAAATCAAGCAAGAATCTCCTCAATCAATTCCATTTGGACATAAAATATATGGCAAATAATCCCATTCTTTTGTATTCATGAAATGCTGCATGGAATGCACATTTAAGTACAAAACAAGTAGTTCTGTAAGTACCAAACTGAGAAACTTTGTCTTCCTACAGATCTACATGCTAAATAGTGGATGTCTGGGGAAAAGTAAAGAATATGCAGGAAGGTAGCAATTATAACAAATTTCTCTGATTTCCTGCCTGCTAGTTTAAGAAGGTATGTTCTGATATTACAGGTAATAGTTTCACTAGAGCTATTACAATATAATTGCCTATTTTGATCAGACTTTTAGATAAATCCATTCATTTTGAGGAAAGGGAAAGATGTTTAGTCAAATAGTAAGCTCAGAAAGTATTTATGGGGATGACAACTAAAAATGTGATTGCAAAACGAGGACTAAAATTCACAACTCCTCTTCCATATTCTTATTGAAGGATGTAATTAAAATATAGAGATGCTTCTTAAAAAAATCAAAGTAAAGAAGACTAGAATAAACTGACATGTTATAACTTGTTTTCCTTCACTCAGACGCACCTTCTAACAAAAACCATCTTCCTGTAATCACAAATATAAAAAGTTGGCAGTTTTCAAGGTTGCTTTTCATTCTGAGCCTCACGGGCAAATGGTAGGAAGTTTGCAAGCTTTTTCAAGGAAGGTTTAGAAGGTCTGATTAGTTTGAATCTCTGACAAACACTTTTATGAATTTCAGTATTTTTCTAATGTATTTCATTTGCTTCAACAGATCCTAATTTAATAAAAACTAAAATGCTAGGATAATTAGATTTAAATTCCATAAAATTTCACAGAATCACAGAATATGCTGAGTTGGAAGGGACTCACAAGGATTTTCGAGTTCAGCTCTTAGCCCTGAACCCCAAGAGTCACACCATGTGCCTGAGAGTATTGTCCAAATGCTTCTGCCTTGCCTGCTTGACTTCCACCATTTGGAAATTGCGTGCTCCTGTATCCTTAGGATGTGATATTTGAAGTGACCAGCACTGATGGACCTCAGCACCTGCAAAAACATTTTCCCAGGGGATCTTACTCAGTAATTCCCTGAGCAGCCTGAAGTCAGCTCTCCTCATGTCCAGAGCTGAGGTTTTCCTGGCACTTTTCCTCCTGTTAACAGAGATTTTAAACTTGATTGCTTCATGGTCACTGTGGCCAAGACAGCCACCCATCTTCACTTCACTCACAAGATCCACTCTGTTGACAAACAGGAGATCAAGGAGGAGACCTTTCTGAGTCAGCTCCCTTAGGACATGTCCTATAAAGCTGTCAGCCAGGTTTTTTAGGAATCTTCTGCCCTGGGTTGTACCAGCTGTGTGATGCTCCCAATTAATTTCTGGCAAGTTGAAGTCCCCCATTAAGGACAAGGGCAGTTGTCTTTGAAGTGTCCCTTAGTTCCTCAAAATTCATCAGAGTCATCTAGGAGGCTAGGAGGTCTTTAGTAGACTCCCACAATGACATCCACATTACTTGTTTGCTCCTTGATTCTTACCCAGAGACTCTCAGCTGTGCCATTGACAACTGTAAACTCCATCCATTCTAACCTTTCTATTGCATACAATGCCATCCCTTGTTTCTGCCCTGCCTATACCTCCTGAAGAGCATGTAACTGTCCAACAGGGCACTCCAGCCACAGGACTTATCCCATTCATGCCAGTGGTGTCAAATCTTTGGGACTGGGCCAAAGCTTCAAGCTTAGCATGTTTGTTCCAGATGCTGAACACAGGGGTGTAGAAATATTTCAGGCGTGGTACATTGTAGCCATCACCTTCTGAAGCAGATTGAGGGATTCCATTAGTGCTTGTTTCCTCAAGTTCCATCCCACTGCTCATCACTGGTGAACCTGGTTTTGTCCCTTACCCCCTTCCAAACTAGGTTAAAGCTTTGTCAAAGAGCTCTGGTAGCTACTGTGCTAGAACTCTTTTTCCCCTCTGAGATAGGTGTGTCCTGTCAGGTGTCAGTAGACCAGGTGTTCAGTAGATCACCCCATGATTTAAAAACCCCCAATTTTTCCAATTACACCAACTTCAAAGCCACGCGTTGACCAGATGGATCTTCCTACTCCTATCAATATTATTCCTTGTTACTGTCAGAATTGAAGAAATCTCTGCCTGTGCTTCTGATCCTTGTGCCAATCGTCCCAGGGCCCTGAAATCTCTTTTGACTGCCCTCAGTCTTCTCTTTTATCAGAGAGCACAAGCATTCCAACTTGTGATAGAAACACAGAGGAGACTGATGCCTTATTCTAGGCTGTCTCCCCTTTATCCTTGAGTTTGAAGAAAGAAGAGCAGTTTGTTGCTCTGTGGAAAGCTAACGCTTGGTGAAAAAAACCAATATAGTAAATTTTACTTTCTAGTTGTTTCACTTTCTCCTTGCATTAATATAGAGAGTCCTTGCCTTTTATTGCTAGATATCAGTATCCCTGTTAGTCAATGTTTCATTTCAGTTGCCTGAAAACATATGTCATCACTTGCTGTGTCCATGTGATGCTGGATATGTGACACAGGATCTCCAAGAGAGGTCTGTCACTACAGACCTCCTTACTCGGTGCCTCAGTATAATCTCAGATGGCACCTGATGCCTGCGCTTAGGAAAAGCATATATGCCCTTGTTGTCAAATCAGCTGATGTCCAAAACTGGGGACCATAACAGAAGTTACTACAACTGAGGGCTGAGAAGTTACTACAACACAACATTTTGCCTCAGTTGAAGACAAGCTGAGATGTCAGCTCTTGCTACATGCACTCATTTTATTATTCATTCTACTGGGCATGCACTACACCCTAATGCAAAAAAAGAGTGCTAAAATACAAATCACTTCCTCAGAAATTGCATAAATTCTGTGTTGTTATATAATGAAAAGTTTCAAAAATAAAAAAAGAGTTGCCATAAAGTGTATTTCCTATAGTCCTGTCAAAGATGTGAAGCCTGTACCTGGAATGTGACTGTAGTCAGAAGTCACCTTGCTTAATTCGTACCTTGTTTAATGATCATCATGGTAATTTCTATTTTGTTGCCATACTGATGATATTGCTATTCTAGGATATACAGCAAACTGTCCCTCAAAGCTCTTTCTGTACAAGTAATTGCTTATTTTAGTATATGATTGAAACACTATGGAAAAAATCTCTTATCTCATATATTATTTCATCTTTTATTGATTAAAGATAATAATGGATTTAATGAAAACAATATCCTATATATCATATTTTATATAATATTTGGGGAATTAAATTTTACATTCCTGACTGCTCTTTTAAGACTTACTGCCTATTTCTCTCTGGTATTCTCTTTGTAATAATCAGTCTACTGCTGAAATTCCAATCAGTGTTGCAATTTAAAAGCCAGGTTCACATTAACATCATTCCAGGCCATCTGTTCTGGTTGAAATAAGTTGAAGATATCATTCCAAATGCAAGCCAATTTTAACATAATACTTTATTTAAGAGTTAAAAGCAGAAAATCCACATTTCTGCACAAGTCATCCCTAAGGAGATAATAGTAATACTTTAATTTAAATGACAGTTTAATCTTGCTATATTATCCTATATTTTCCATCCTTCCAAAAGTCAGAAAGGAACATGCATCCTGCCTATTGTTATGGACACATACATTTTCTGTCTTTCTTTCCCAACAAAAATTTCCTCCAACTTAGATAAAAACCTCAAATTTGTTTCAAAAATTGGTGGCATTTTTTCAAAGGCTGACTTCTGCTTCATACCATGAAAAGAAAAACACACCACAAAGAAATGGGAACAAACGAAACCAAGCAAACACATTTTTTCCCCCCATTTTAACTCTTGGGAAGAAATGTCACATCAGGTGACTTTCACAGCTTTTAATTGTGCACACAAGTTAGATTATAAAGATGCAGTAAATAGGCATATAATGGTTGGTCAAGTATTGATGTCTGAAAAACCATCCTACATTTGAGGTTTAATTCCATTTATGAAGTGCTTTATTTCATTGTAAACTATTTTCCATTGACAAAGCAAAAATATCTGTATCACAAGTACTGAGCAATTATTTGGCTCCTTTTCCTTCTATTTTTAATAAATAAATTCTCTCATGTCCTATGTTCCGGGGTTTTTTGGTCAATTTAAGAAAGAGTAGACCAGGTACTATGTATTCTTCTATACAGAAAATAGCATTAAATTCCGTTGTCGTGGTTTGACATTGGCCAAATGCCAGGCACCCACGAAAGGCCTGCTCACTCACTCTCCTCTGCTCTGCAACAGGACAGAGGAGAGAGAATTTAACAAAGAGTTCATGAGTTGAGATAAGGACCGGGAGAAAACAATTCAGGGGCCAAACAGGCTCTACTTAATGATATAAAGTGAATTTATTACTAACAAAATCAGAGTAAAAGAATGAGAAGTAAAATAAGCCTTTAAAGACACCCTTGTCTCCCCCCAACCCCTCCCTCCTTCCCACCAACGGTGCAGGGAGATGGGGTGGGGGTTTTGGTTAGTTCATCACCCAAGATCTTCTTTCTGCTGCTCGGGGAGAGGAGTAATTTCCCTGCTGCACCATGGGGTCCCGCCCACGGGAGACAGTTCTCTGTGAACTTCCCCAGTGTAGGTCCAATCTCACAAGCAGCAGTCCTCCCAAAACTGCTGTGGCATGGGTCTCTCTGCCACGGGGTGTAGTCCTCCAAGGACAGCTGCTCCAGCCTGGAAGCAAGGCCTCTCTCTCCATGGGACTTCCTCTGGATCACAGTGTCCTGGTATCCACCCGCTCCGGCATGGGCACCTCCCCCACGGGCTGCGAGTGGATCTCTGCATCCCCCATGGACCCCCATGGGCTGCAGGGGGACAACCTGCTTCACCATGATCCTCACCACGGGCTACAGGGACGTCTCTTCTCTGGCGCCTGGAGCACCTCCTCCCCCTTCTGCACTGACCTTGGTGCCTCCATTGCTGTTCCCCTCACATGTTCTCATTCCTACTCCTCTCTAGTAAGAAAATTACAATGGTAACTTGTTATGATAACAAGTTATAACATAACTTTGTTGTGATTTCTTCTTAAATATGGTAACACAGAGGCATTACCATCATCTCTAATTGGCCCAGCCTTGGCCAGCGGCACGTCCATCATCAGAGCCATCAGGGATTGGCTCTGCTGGACATAGTGGAAGCTTCTAGGAGCTTCTCACAGAAGCCACTTCTGTGGCCTCCCTGCTACCAAAAACCAGGCCCTGCCAAACCAACACTTCCCTATAAAATAGTTTGGTCACTGACCAATGTGTTTGCATTTCCAGCTGTAAGGTAAGTTCAATTTAGATGTTTGTGTGTTCCATGATACTTATTTAGAATAAATAAGAATAAAGAAGAGTCACTTCCCAACCTACGCGTAGAACCCTGCAACAGACAGAACAGAAGGTGCATCTCAAATGACATTGGTTATTGAGTGTACACAAGTGAATGAAGTGACCCCTGAGTGGTGAGGTCTAAGTTCTACTGAATGTATGGAATAAATCAACCTAAAGTATGATGACAATACCAGCTTCTATAATGGATTGTAGAATCACCCTCATTTTAATTGTCTTGTCCACAATGGAATGCCATGTTTATTTTCCCCATACAATAAATTTATGACCTCTCAAATTAGAAAAATATTTTGTTCCATTTCTCTGTTTATTTAAAACCAAAGCAAACAAATTGAATGCTCCTCCTTCCTTTTTTTACCAAATTATAATAAAAAGAGAACGTTTTAGGCTCTTATGAAGCCTGTATTTTTACTATAACATCAGTAAAAGCCACTAGGTACCTCAAATTCCACAGCAAATATAAACTGATTTCTACTTAATCTTTTTTTCTAGATCACCATGAGAAGTTTGATAGAAAGTCATAAAAGTAAATGAAATTTTTAATAATTTACATCATCTCCTCTGTAAAAATATCAGCTAAAAGTGATGTCCTTCATTTTCTCAGAGTGAACTTCTGTTCAACCAAAAGGGCAATTTTAACTCATCCTCAGAGTGAACCTTCTTTTATTTTTGCTAGTTACAGCAGTACAAAGAATAAAAATAAAATTGAATCTATTTGTCCTTATTATTTATTGTTTCTTTTCCTAGCTTTTCAAAATGGCAGACATCTTCAATTACTTAAAAAAAGTTATGAAACTCACTCAGCTTCTGAAGTATTAAAAATTCCTTTCTTCACACATGAAGGGAAAGAAAAAAAGACAACAGGAACTTGCATTTTATATTCAAATATCATTTTTAAAGTTGAGCTGATTAAGATGTTCTGAAAATATTATATCTTGACATCTAATTGGTGATCATTCTGCACGTCACTACTCATACTGTATTTGATTCTGATCATCACCTGAGACAGAAAATTGAGAGGAAATTCAGAGAAAAAAAAGCAAAAAAAAAAAAAAGTGTTTAGTGAATTAAGATAAAACAAAAGGATGAGGAACACCAGGAGGTAACCAAGGGGATAGCTTTTTCAGAATGAAGTGGTAACCTTCAGTGGCTTTCATTCCTGGCAACCTTTTGTGTCTTTGAACATTTTCTTTATAAAATGCAAGAGCAGAAATTTGTTAAAGGTGATAGAAGGCAATATAAGCACATTTATTTCTGACACAGAAAACTACTATTGTAGGCTGTAGAAGAACCATTGCTCATGTTTTTAGAACAGATTAAGCACAGCACTAGAAAATGTACTCTTTGAAACAATCCTGTATTGGCAGGAAGATGATAATTATGTAGTATGTGTGCCTACAGTTTGTGGAGAGAACATTCTTCATTTTCCAAATGACTAAGCTCACAGAGTTCTACTCTTCTTATTCATGTTGAGTCAGTTTTAATTACTAAGCATTGGCTTGGTGTCAGCCCCTATCGAGAGACCAAAACAGTATAAATTTAATCTCTTGACCAAAAGGCCAAGAACCTTCCTTGCATTCTCACATATGTTCTGAAGTTCTCCCATGCATCAAATGTCCATGAGGAATAGTTGATTCAGTACCTCAGGTCAATGAGATTAAGCCCCTGCAGACTCTAGCGTAAAGACTGGAAAATTCCATTACATCTTACTTTTCTCCTGAAGCTTTGAAAAAAGTCTGCAGGGCTTTTCCTGATTTATGTTAGATTTGGCAAGCAAGGATCATGATTTTATCTTCATGGTTCTTAAGTGCTTAAGGGTGCATGTTATATAACCAGTGTGAATTTACAAAGCGTTAGGAAAGTAATTCAATAGTCCATTTTATGACCAACCCCTTCCTTTCTATCACTGAAAATGTGTTTTCCTAGGGTTTAACTTTAAACTCAAATATAAGACGGGGTATTCTTTCCAGTTAATCTTCTCCAATGGCAGAGTTCCTAATCCTTGCTTCAAAGGTATTGGTTCTGGGCACAAATGCTTTCTGAAACACTGAAATATGGAATCTTCTTTTATTTTACACTACCTGACACAGTGCTGCAGTTTATGCTTCATATCAATTTCCTTGGAAAGTGGCTTTTCTTTCTTAGTTTTTTAGTTGGTTGATTTGGTGTTTGTTTGTTTGGAGTATTTGGAGTACTCATGAGGTCAAGGCAGACAAAACAAAGATATCGCAGCAGAACCTAATTTCAAAGGAGTTAATATCTTCCAGAAAAGAACCCAAGCCCATTGCTCTTTCCACAACTACACAAATGGCCAGCAAAGGAAATTTGTTCCACCTCTGAGAGTCTACTCAAATATTATATCATGTTCTCATCCATTGTCACATGTTTCTATTAGCAATGAAACCTGAAGTAACTATAAAATAGTTATCAGGTGTTTGTAGTACAATTCCAGTTTGTATGAAAAATCTCCAAGTAATTTTTCTATATCGCAGTAAGCTGAGGAAGGTTTTCAATACATTACTTGTCTGTCTTTGCAAGATAACAGCATGAATAGTCTCATGAGCTTTTTTAAATTGTGAACAGTCCTGGTGGAAAGCAAAAGAAAAGCAATGAGAAATCTTTCACCAATATTAGTACCCTTTTCCAGTATCTTTTCTTCATTTATCTCGTCCAGTCACACCAGCAACTTCTGTAACAATGACTTTGAATTGGGCTATGGTAATAAAACACCTTAAACCAGTGTGTTTGTGTGGGAAAAGGGATGTTCTATCTTAATTAATGAAGAAGTGACAGTTCTATCTACTTTTCCTGTCTGCTTGGTGAAGATGCCATAGCAAACATTTTGATGTTTATTGGACCCCTTCTTTACCTCTCACTGGACCGTATATTGTTCTCCAGGATGTAAGTCAGCAAATATCTCTGTACACATTTTCTAACTAAAGGTCTATAGTGCTCTTCTCAGTTAACAGAATTTGTTTCCACCAATAAAAAATGGGCCCACTACCCCGTGTCTAAATCAGTTGAGCAGATGAGTAATTAATGCAAATCTATGAGAAAACAAATCCTACTTTAATAGTCATATGCAATGGTTTTATTTGCCATTCCTAGGTATGCATAGAATCACTAAAAATGAAAATTTTGAGGAGTGAAATAAAAGTAGTGATGGAAGAAAATAAGCAGAAAAGTCTAAGAATATGAGTGACTCAAAAGAATAATAAATATTTTGAAGAATAAAGCACTAGGGGAGGAGAAAGGCAATCAGAGTAACAGTGAAAGAAGGCAAAAACTGAATCAAATAATTCTGGCATTGTTTTAAAGTATGGTTCATTTTATAATAAGAAAAAAGAAAAAGAACCAAAACCCTAAAACCACAACAAAAAACAATTATTCTTAAAGACCATCCTCATTCACTGGAAAAATAATTTCTAGTAGGTTACTATAGAAAAAGAAGATACAGAAAAGATCATTTGAATTCACAAGAAAGACCACCACCAAAACTGAACCAGTAAATATTTGAAGAAAGATGCGAAAATAGTAATAAGACAAAGGGAAGGAGAAGGCAGGGCAACAAACAAAAAACCACAAATACTATCAAAAACACCCAAAACCTCCTAATGGGTGCAAATTCAGAGTGGAAATTTAGGTTGGATGTTAGGAAGGAATTTTTCACTGTGACGGTGGTGATACACTGAACAGGTTGCCCAAGGAGGTTGTGGATGTCCGAACCCTGGCGTTGTCCAAGGCCAGCTTGGATAAGGCCTTAAGAGCAGAGGAGAGTGAGTGAGCAGGCCTTTCGTGGGTGCCTGGCATTTAGCCAATGTCAAACTACGACAACGGAATTTAATGCTATTTTCTGTATAGAAGAATACATAGTACCTGGTCTACTCTTTCTTAAATTAACCAAAAAACCCCTGAACATAGGACATGAGAGAATTTATTTATTAAAAATAGAAGGAAAAGGAGCCAAATAATTGCTCAGTACTTGTGATACAGATATTTTTAAATAGGTCTATATGGGAGCTGTCCCTGCCCATGGCAGTGGGGGTTGGGACTAAATGATCTTTAAGGTCCATTCCAAACCCTTAACATTCTCTGGTTCTATGAAAAACCAAAACTGACCACACAATTACAACTTCAGTCTAGTAAACCAAAACAGAATCTTCTCAGTGTCCATAGTTCCTCTGAAATTACGTGAGTCTTGAATATTTAAAATGATGACTGGAACAGAAACATCTCTGCTGCCATAATATCTCAAAATATCATAATCTCATTGCATCAAAAGAAATGTGACCACCAGGCCAAGAGAGGTGAGTGTGAAAACAAATTTCCTTTAGGGGGAAGATGAGTAAAAAGTAAATCCATTTTTGTACAGAGACTGGAAATATTGGAGTGAGAAGAAAAAAAGTCCATGTATTTAAATAGAATGAAAGATGAAGTGATTATTGTGTTGGGGAAATGACCTAAATGGCCTTCACTTGCTTAAATTAAAGCAATGAAAAAGTCCCTGCTATTTCATGTAGCTTAAAACTTTGGATTAGCTCACAAATCTTCAGCATTCAAAGACTAAGTAGTCGAAATTTAGGACAGAAATTAGCAATCTCTATTACTAAAGTATTTGTAATTTAAAGTAGCTACCCGACTTGCAGATTTTGGCTTTCTTCCAGCCAATTGCATTTGACTTAGCTTTTCTCTCCAAAGGTAAACAATGCATGTAACTTCACAGATAATTGCTAATTTCCTGAATAAGAGGTAGAAATTCAGGAGTGCTGTATTCAATCACCTAAGACATATGCTAGCACCACAGTATTGTCATATAGTTAAGTCTTTCCCTGTCTGCTTACCAGGTTTGCACGGAGCAAAGCAGAACCCTGTATCTGGTTTCTCTTCAATCGTGTACTTTCCTGTATTGCATTGGTCAAAGCATCAAAGTGCTAGAGGGAGTCAGACTCCTCTCTATGACTGTGGTCAGTCTGGTAGGCTGATCAGCTACACTTGGAAATGTACACATTGCTAGACATTGTGATGACTAATGCAGTTAATATATCTGCACTACTTTGTCTTATTTAACTTTATATACTATAACCTGATCATTAAAATGTAAGCTTTGTTATTAACTAAAAATTTTGCATTTGCTTGATCAGCCATCATGCTGGTATCATGGTCTATGTCATCTACAACCTCTGCAGTCAGAGAGCTGTTCATTTTGAAATTATTTTTGAACTTGAATTTAAAAAACCTCCTCACTTATTTTAAGATTGTCATATAATAAAATCAAGTGGCAAATGAGAACATGACTTTTGTTCTACAAAGTGTCAGTGCAGAACAAATTTTAAATTGCTGAGCAAGAAATTTTTCTTCAGATACTGAGCATTTGTAGAGTTATGTCCCATTTTCTCAACTACTGCCTTCCTTGAAATCTAGTTTATCTTTTTGCTCTTAAAGTCAGTAAAATAAATGCTATGTGTATTTCAAATTCTATGTCCATCTGTTGGCTTTGATAACAGTACTGTGGACAAATAGAATATAACAAAACACTGTGTCTATTAGGAAGGATCTCACTTCTGTACTGCACAGTTAAGTAGGTATCTGAAATTGTTCAGTGTCCTGAAAATAATCTCTTTTGTAAGTGCTGGGCATGAGATGTTCCACTGTGATTTCATTGATTAGCATCAGAACAAATAGCAAAGTTAACAGCAAGCTTGCTTCAATTTAACTCACATCATGTTGTATGGAAATTAGTTTGGAGGCAAATAACTAAATTCCAGGACACTATTGTCATATTTCAAAGGCATTTTTTTGCCTTTGTTGTGTTTAAACTTAAAAAAAAAAAATTAAAAAGAGTTGTCTAAGTCTTGCACACTTAGATGTTAGGTGCTGTTCCACACTCTGTTTGTAATCCAAGTGTTCTGTTATTAGAATATATTCCAGAGAACTAGTTTTGACATTAACAAGGGAAAATCCTACTTTATGTATCTTCTGAAGTTTAGCAAATTAAAATAGCAAATATTAAAAAAAAAAAAAATGTAGCTAGCACCACATTTTTAAATTCCTCTTGGAATTTTATTTTAAATTTAATTCCATATTACCATACAAGCTTTTAAATATTTATCACGATATGAATCATGTATTGCTGGACTGACAAAGTCAACAAAGAACCATCAGCTCTCTGGATTTCCCCAGGGACACTATTGGTGTCTACAGGTCATATTGGATGGAGGTGTTATAAAGTTCTCCAATAAACTCTAACAACAGTAGTCTATGAACAGAAATGTAAAATAGAAAAGAAAACCACAACAAAAACAAAAGTTATTTATCTAAAAAGTATATTTACAAGACTTGTATTCATGAAGTACTACAAAGGCAAAATATGAGTCAAAGCTGAAAAAATATGAAGAATAGATCCATTGAGATCAGTTAAGCAGAAGACCCCACTTGTCATACAGCATCCCGGACATCTGCTTCATGTCACTAATGTCATTGTAGCACTGAATTTTTAGTCTGACTCTGTTAAGCAGGCCTCACATTCTCATAAAAAAAAAAATCAAATGAAAGCAGAACTATAAGATATAATTTGGAGAAATGTCTTAAAGATACATGGCCCAGTACATTTTACTTTCTGAGAGAGAAAAATTCTCATCCAGAAGTGTGTAATCTTATGAATTTGGCATCTTTCTGGACCTAAGGTATTTAGAGGTAAGTCTGTATAAATTGAATTATAGTTCATCCGTAATTTATGTATTAAAAAAAAAAAAAGAAGAAGACTTGTAAAGTGAACAATGCAGCATTAATGTTAATTTGTAGCTCACAGTAAAGTTTCACATTTCAGCTGTAAGCTTGTAACAAGAGAAGGCATATTATGGAAATTCAGATGGATTCTTAGCACAGTCAGCATGCCCAATGCTCCTGCAATATTGGCTTGTTGTTTACAGTTAATGAGATACACAGAAACCTTCCTCTGTTACAGCAGATAAAGCGCGATGACAGATATTATCGATTTGCACTTCCACGCTCTAGCACTCCCTGCTTTGTAGGCAGCTGGGTGAACCTCTGCAGCTGTGGACGTCATGATTTTCACCTTTCTCCTGCTCAGGGCGAAAGAGAGAGTTACAATGTCACTTTTTCTCAGTTAATCTTCACCATATGCCTTGTTCTGCTTGTGCTATTAGAGGTTTCATTAACTTTTTCAAGTGAGTTACATAAACAGTCGAAGGCAACAGCCAAATGGGAAGTAAAAAGAGAGTTACTTCTTAGTTTAGCATTTTAATTAAAACGGTGGAGGGGCGGGGGCGGTGGCGAGGAGGGTAAGGAAGGGTCTAGTTCAATCCCAGAGAACTCCACAGAGAATGCAGAGAAGCTGAGGCAATTTCAAGGGAGCCAAAACATTATTTACCAGGAAGGCAATAGAGTCAGCACAGACAGAAACAGTTTCCAAATGTGACCAGTGAGGCAAGTTAGATGTTAAACAATTGTGCCTTGCTGCAGGGAGTTTCCAATTCTGAATGTGATCAGTGAGACAAGTTAAATCTTAAACAACAGTTGTCTCCCTCTGCTTAGATAATAAATCAGTGCACAAATCTCAGTGTGACAGAAATAATTGTGGAAACATCAGCCTCTAACTCTAGTGATATTTATTTTACACAGAAATACTACAAAGGCCTGAAGGTTTCCAAAGCTTTAATTTTTTTTTCAAAGCTTTTAGAGCTTCCTTTTCTAACAGCTGTCACTTGTAGAAAGCAAATTGTGTTAGACTTCTTGTCACTTGAAATAATGTTTTATTAGGAAATTAAATAAATCTCAACAGAAAAACTTGTTAAAAAAGAGCAGCACAGGATGGATAATTCAGACAGAAGTAAACTAAAGGTCTGAAAATAAATCTGTAGCCCTACATTAGACTCAATGCTAACAGAGCTCTTTTCCTTATCTCCACATTCTGCGTCCACTCAAATTTACCATGTGAAGTACAGTTCCTTCTCCAACATCTGACTTTGCCCAGTGTGCAGCACCAGTTTCTTTCTTTCAAAGGCTGAACTCTATGAGCTCAGAGGTCTTTTCCAACCTAATTGATTCTGTGATATCTTGAGAGAGGGGAAGAGGGCTCTATCACTGATTACCTCTCACTAAAAAGGGTTCAGATTCTTCTTAGAAAGCTCTCACTCTGGATTTGTGCTACATTAACTTCGTATTTGTCCCTTACTTAAATTTTAGAACAGTCTCCTGCTCTTAAGAAATGTGTTTGATCTTCAAGAGTGATCCTCTTTTCCTTCACCTCTGAAGAGCCTGAGGACTGGCACGCAACTGTCAGGGCAAAAGCAGTCATTAGCCTGCCTTCTCTGTCACCCACTCCTTAAATAGCCAGCTTGGGAACAAGTAAATTAAATTTTCTTATAATGTGCCAGAATGATATGAGACTATCTGCACCCATTGCAAAACAATTCATATTACTGAGAAAAATCTCACCACATTACTGTAATGTGAGAAGGCACAGACACAGTACAAGTTAAAAAACAAAACACTGAGTTACAGACATTACTTCTTTGAACTGTATGCTTGCAAAACTGCAGACTTAACCGTGTAAAAACGGCATAATATGTTCTTTTACCCAACCCTTCAGTTACTGTTAAGTAAATTTTAATAAGTACTATACAGTGCATGCTGGAGGGCTTTGTAGTTCTTGTGGTTTGGTTTTGTTTGTTGATTTGGTTTTTTTAACTGCAGCACATTTCTGAAACCAGAAACCAATCAAGATATGACATTTCTGGAAGTTGTTAGAGAGTATTATGAAGATGAAGAAGATAGTTTATATGAGCAGGAACCAGATATAGAATATCAGCTATTTAAAAGGGGTCCTCTTCTTCCTCCTTCTTTTGTCATTAATACTATCTATAATATGACAGCCAAATCACTAAAATAGTGGAAAAAATATATTTATACTATCCTGCAATGCCTAAAAAAAAATGACACCTTTAGGATTCGTGTCACAATGGTGATAATAAACACTGTGATATGCAGAAATCAAATTTGGTGGATCCAGTACAGTGCTTGTAAAAATCCAGTTCCAGTACACTTAAGGGTTCTAATCACAGAAGCAGAGAATTTCAACAAAGGCCCTATTAAAATTCCTATTCACTTATTTGTATATACATAAGGAATGCACACTGAAAGAATGAGTTTGTAGTGGGGTCTTTTCCCCACCTACTTCCAGTATATTGCAGGAATATTTAATTTCTGGACAACTACTTTTTTTAAAAAAAAAATTTAATCTATTTTCTGAGTCATTTCATATGTAGAACTACTCTGAAACACTGAAATCTGGAAAAAGCCTGCAGCTGTTTTAATAAAATCCAAAATTGTAGTCCCATGAAAAATAAATGGAAAAGTTCTACAAATTTATGCTTTACTGAGAGACTATGTTATTTACTACATTCAAATATACCCAATGTGACACTAAGGAAGGTTGTAAAAGGCATTACAGGTATACAGTCTGCCAAGATGTATCAAGGTTATCAGTAATAAAATATAAATAAATTAAGAATATTTATAAGAATGGAAAATGCTATTTTTTCCCTGTGTACATGGTCCCTCACAAAAAGAAATTACAATCTGTTTCAGGAATATAATTACAAGAATAAGGCACATTTCCACTGGTATAGAACTGTAATATTTTTTGAAAGACTAGAAGTTTCTTCTTTAGAACCAAACTAACTTGAAATTTAATTACCTAAAACAACACATTCCCAAGTGCTCATTAGGTCCAGTAGTCTGTTGAAGTTGCTTCTACATGTTCATTAGTTACTTTTCAAACAAATTTGATAAATATTATTTTCAGCAGACAGAGAAAAAATAGAAAAAAGTAGTATTTGATACTTTTATTGAAGTCAATATAAATATTTTGTTGAAAGATGGGATTGTTTTCTGTAGGTATTTCCTTTCATTTATTTTGCTGCCTTCTTTTACATTGTTTGTAATATAATGTCCTGACTATTACTCTGTCATAAAAGAGTCCCTAAAGCCAAGTGTGAAAGGACGATTGTACAATATTTCCTTTTTTTTTTTTAAATTAAAAATAATAAATCTGGAAGCATAGCGTATCATGGAAAAGAACTAAATTCTTGCCATCATACTCTTTTCTTTTATATTTAACTGCAAAATCAAAGGTGTTTCTTAAGGAAAAGAGAGATCACTTTTGCTTTTCCGTGAATGCTGGTGATAATGATTTATTCGAAGATGTTTTAAAGGACCACTTATAAATGCAATACCTGAGTTACAGTTTCAGTGGATTCCCTTTTCCTGGAACAGTCTAACAAAAGAAAAAAAAAGGGGGCACAGGACTGCAAGCAAAGCACAGATGAGGCTTACCTTTGCCTTTTCATCCATGAGTATATTTCAGCTACATTGCTGCAGAACAAAGAGAGCTAAACACCTTTTACCTTTCTCTTGCGGATCTGGTTTTCAGATTGATCCCTTTATCTACTTCAGAAAAGCTGATGGTGCAGAGAAGGTCTAATGCAGGTGCCTCTCTTTTTATTCCCTTTCTCACCCTCGCCCCCAAATCATGACAAAACACAGCCAGCATTTGGTGGGATTGATGTGACAGTCATGGCGGGGACCATCAGCCTCTACTAGGTACTTGCCTGCAAAGAGTGCGGAAGGATGGGATAATCGATCACCTCTGGGAGGCCTCTAACAAAGGAGGTGAGGAAGTCTCTTTTCTGGAGGAGATTAGTGAGCACATACCTTTTTTAGCGGTTTTTTGGAAACAAACATGCCTCTGAAGGAACTTGTGTCCCATATTTTTTTTATATTTTTTGCTCTTAACTATAAATAGTGTCTTCTCTTTATATTTCTTCTGCTTATTTGCTGACTTGAAGAGCTTTGTGATACCCGACACTGAGAAAAATATGAAGTTATAAATATATTTTATAGCTGAATGTTATCTTTACCCAGTGTTAGGTCTTTGTTTCTCAGTTGTAACAAAGAAAACTTTTCCTTTCCATGTACTGGAGGATAAGAGCTAACAGGCTGATTATTTTATCTTACACCAGCTGAGGATTCTAGGATTATTGACTTTCCTAATAGATTTGGCTGTGGATAATTTTTAATGTTAATACTGCAAAGCCTGTTTACACTTAATATTAAAATAATGCATACTGACTTGCAAACAGTTTGGCTGACAAATTGCTGAAGCAATGACAGTTCTTTTTCCTCAGGTGGATGAAAAGTTGTATGGACTTGCTCCAGTTATGCTGTTTCCTTATGTTCACTTCAGAAAGATCCCTCATGTTTATCTGTGAGTTGTGCTCCCATTAGAGGATTGGTTTATCAGCATTTTGTGGGACTATATACTCGATAGTTATGACAAAAAGATAGCTATTAGAGTTCTTAATGATCTTAATGATCAAAAAAATATTTTTTGTGTTGTAGCCGCATACACATATATGGATGTATGTGCATGTGCATATATAGAGATGGGTGTATGTACATGTGTATATATGCACACATATATATCACTCAATTATTTAGAGCAGTGGCCTCCAAAAGGACGTGTATGATGCAGGTGCACAAGACAGTCTAGGAGACTACAAGAAGAAAATATTAAAATTTTGGTAGCAAATGTTGATAATTTATTAATAAATATAGATATAAATATATAGATATATGAATATTTGGGCTGCTCAGAAATTTTTTATTAATGGAGTGTGTGATCAAAAAACATTTGGAAACCAATGATTAATAGATTCAGAAATGTCTTCAGTGGTATTATTTAGAAGTCAGGACAGTTTCACTCAGAAAATAAACCATTGTGTGCATGTAAGAGCACATGATGATGTTGCATTTATCATGTCAAATAATATTTAGTGAACAATGCAGACATCAACATTAGACAGCCTTCTCTTTTTGTGGTGGCATCTCATGACAAAAGAGACATTCTTGTGCTGATATTTTTTTAAGATAAATAAGTAAATTTTCATCATTATAATGAAACCCTTGAATCAACATTTTACAAAATGCAGTAATGTAACTTCTCTCTTAACAAGGTTTTCTTTTTGGGATAATTACATGTAATTGACTAGTTTTCTAAAGAGATGTTTAAGACACCTTTTGCAAAGAACATAATAAAAGCATAATAATACTTTGTTTTACATGCTAAAATATGTATTTTAGTGGTAGTTTAGTGCAGATGGCTTGGCATATATTTTCACACTACATTGTCTTAGTAGGTTGGCACATGGTGAGTAAATTCTAACTGGTGTATGCCCAAGGACACCCACAGCTGTGGCAAAGATCATCAGCTCTGAGAAAGATGCACAAAAATCTAGATATGGCTGAAATAAATGTCAAAACAGATTTTAAAACTGGATAGAGGTAATTTTTTTCCATGGATTTCATACTTCTATCAACCTTTGAGTCATACTCTGAAGAGTTTCCAACTTTTTGGGAAGAAAGAAGAGAGAGTTGTTAAACTGTAACATGAATGTCCTATAGTTCTAAAGAATCAGAAAATTGAACAGGATTCTTCTTGAGCAAAGTTAAAATTGTGTTGTTCTTCCATGAAAACTGAATAGTACTGTTGTTTATTTGCTTTTCCTTAAAAAAAAAAAAAAAAGCTTTTTTGGTAGCTTTAGATTTTGAGGGAGTTTTAGTAAGACAGCAAAAATACTGCCATAAATCTGATGCCTAAAATTGGGAGTACCTGAAACAGAGACTGAACAAGTTAGTGGATAAAGGTATGAATTTATTGAAGGCCTTCAAGTGGTACACCTCTAGTGCAGAGCCTTGCCGAGGCTAGGCTAGACCAAAATGGACTCTGATCACGAATTTTCCCCCCCAGGTATAGGTTTGGTACATTTTCTTATCAGACGTTAATTGTCCAATTACAGTTCCAGGTAATGAAGTAATATTCCCCCATTCACTCCCTCCCAATTCACTTTTGTTTATACTTAGGCCTAGGATAGTGACCTTGTTTTCCAGGCCTAGAAGGAATTGTTTCGTCTAACCAGAATGTGAAGAGAGCTTACTTAACACATAACATGGAGTTCAGAATTACACACTAGTACAGTGCAGGACTAGAAAAATCCAAAAGCTAGTACTTAAGGCATCAAATCCACATAGCTCACATAAGCTTTGAATAATACAGAATAGCTGATGTTCAAAGTCTTCATGGTTAGTCGAGGCAGTGTGAGAAACTTAAAACTGACAATTTTAAGTAGTAATTTTTGACAACTGTAGTAGTTCAGATGAGAGATGGTATGATGCACTGTACAGTGATATTGTATTTCTCAGTCAGGTGAATAAGAGGATTTTATAGACAATGGGTTCTCACAAAATATTTCATAAAGGTTTGAATGGTAGATCTTTGATTTTTTTTTTTCCTCTTGTTTTGATTGGACAAGAGGGCTTTTAAGATCAGCTGTTTCCAAGTAGAGTGAAAGTAGGTTTGCAGTAAAGCTGAATTCTTTATATCTTTCTATTCTCGTGTCTTTATTGGGTGATAAAAACAGTAAAAAATAATAATAATTGCACTTACTCTGTATATATCATACATGCCTGACATAGTGGTGCATAGGGGGATTCCCATAACATTTCCCATAAAAGCACTAAATAATAATAAAAAACTTAAAAAAAATTTTGCTTTTATTTCACCTTTTTTTAAAATAATTGTTTTATTTATATAGTGCACATGGAATTTAGATTCCTTGTCACAATGACTAATGCTACTGGTAGGAGGAAATAATATCTTTTTCTTAACAGTTTTCTGATATCTTTTCATTAAAAGTAAAATGGTCATCTTCTAGATGTTCCTTTGGTATTTTGAAGTCTGCAAAAGCTGTTTATTATTCATGGTATTTTAATTTCCTCAGAAGATATAGTGATACTTTCCAGATTATCTTGGAGATGGAACTCCATAATTAAATCTTTTATTTTGACAGGCAACTATGTATATTAGGAAACTGAGCAAAATACTTAAAGTCATATTATTTTGTTGACCAGTACATCTTTCATTTGATCAGCATATGAGATATGCATTAGTCAAATACATTTATAACCAAACAAATTTATAACCACTATTTAAAATCACACAAAACAAAAAAAAAAGTCAATGAGAGAGTGACAGTGACATTGCCACTACTTTTACATACAGACTCAAAGATGAATTGAGTTTTTTATGCCTCCTTGTCCTGGCATGCATTCCCTTATGCTCCAGTAAGATTGTCTGGGAGACAATGACAATATTACAGACTTCTTATAAAGACTATTCTTTTGATGAAGTAAAATATTGAAGAATTTGGAAACATTAATTCTACTCTTCTGGAGATAGACTTCTAGAAAATAAATGACATTATTTTGAACTTAAGTTCAAGTAGGGTGATTTTAGGGCTGAAAGTGATGGGAGATTAAACAATCCACCCCAGTCTTTACTTACCATACTACAAAGTGTTCATTTGAGATTTGAACTTGGAAATGTTAAATGCTGCTGTGATTCAGTTAGACAGATATTCACCAAGAGCTGAATGTGATGCTTAGTAAATATCATCGTTTTCTTCCCCAGTGAATTCAAAGAGCTTTGCATCAGTCCCTTAGCCATTTTCCCATGTGTCCTCTGACCAATTCTCTGTCTTCATTTTAAGCCAGGGCAGAGCTGTCTTTTTTCTGCTAGTGTTCTTGTGTTTGTCTGTTCAACTCCCCCTTCTTCTAAGGACAAAACAACTGTTTACTGTAACTCCACCTGATGCAGACTGGTGCCAGAGGCAATTTTGGGACAGTCTTGAGCTGAATGTGGATGTTTTCTTGGATTTTTATCCACTTTCCTGTATTAATCACCTTCTCCTTGAGCATGTGGGTTTTAAAATACATAACAATTTACAAACTGTTCCCCAAATTAGCCAAATATAAATCTAGAGAGATATTTTTAATTGCATTTATCTATTTCTACGCTTCTCCAGAACTACAATAAATGGATCATTCATATCAAACTCAAATTGTATTGCTTTTTTAACTCACTGTGCAGTTACAGAAATGATACCTGAGAAATTAAAAAAATATATATTGTTCTTATTCTGTTAAGAGTTGGCCCCATGAAATATTAGGTCATTACCTGGAAACCAAACCAAATCAAACAAACAAACAAACAGAAACCCACACAAAACCTAACCCAAAAACATTAAAACTCCCCAACTTTTTAGAAAGAGTATGTCTCAGAAGACTAAGGTAAAACTGTGGTAGAATAGAGCAAGCAAGTTAATTACTTTTCTGGCAATTCAAATAATTTCCTTAGATATGCACATGAAGTTTACATGAGAAATTTGAGGCTTTGGAAGAATAATAAATATGCCCCTTGAAAGGCCAGCAGTAGTTTCAAACTAGAATGTCAGGAAAAAATAATTTCCAATCTCAAAATATGTTTTCAAAATAACTGCTCCTTTTACTGACATATGTCTCTATTGAAGTTTATTCAACAAGCTGTGCTGAAAATAGAACTACTCTGGTACTATTTCACTGCTGTCCATACTGGTGCAACATTAATTCACCAGAGAAGAAAAGCCTGGTTTACAGAAAATAAGCCATTGTGCTAAATGGAACGAACCATTAGTAGCAGTGAACCCTGAGGCGATTTGAAGGTGGATCGAGATTGACTAAGGGGAAAGTGAAAGGAATGTGGCTCCCATCCTAGCTAATTAATCACTGAAAGCCCCACGCCAGAGTTTCAAACACCGGGGAAACAGCCTACTCTCTGTTCAAAGTCATGCTTTTTAATGATCACTTTTTTCTGTCTCGCTCTTTATTTAGATACTCATGTATTGGCAAGTCCCTCAAACCGTCGCCTGTGGTATGCTGGAATACTCTCCTATGTAAAATGCCTTGCATTTAGAAATTTAAGATGTGGTTTTGTGGTATATCACAATTTTGGGTTGCAATATGTTGCTGTACATCATTATGCCCCATGCAGGTTTCAAACACCAACACTGTTACTTGGAACTTGTCACTTTTAACACACAATCAACTACTGATTTATGTGGTTTCTGGTAGTAACCTAACACCTGTGTGGATATTTACTGGTTTCCTGGACACCTTGTGTGAGGCAAGTGCACATGAACTGTCTTTTACACTATATTAATAGTCAATATGTTGCATCCAAATTATATGGTGTTTATCAAAAATGTAATGTACAGTTAGCCTACATTTCCATGGAGAAGCTACAGTGTGTAGGAAACATGAGATTTTCTGAGTATGCACAGATCACTCAAATATGTACTCACAGTAGGTTTGATATTCTGGAGGCACTTGCTGATGTTAATCATTCTTTCAAGACCACCCTTTGTGCTATTTCCTTTAAAGCATTGTTCAGACCAGAAGGTAACAATCTAAAAGTGACAAAACCAGAATGATGCATTTTGTATCCAATGAGTAGCCACACATATTTTCTTTAGGAATTCAGTCCCATACAGGTTTTCACCCTACTTGCCATATATTTAGGAAGGCTATATGACTTCAGCAGGTGAGATTTCTACTTTTCATATGATATTCATTACGTTGTTTCAAATTAATTGTCAAAACAACTTGACAGGATCAGAGTAGTGTAAGAACCCACTTTATTTTCTTTCTGTAGCAGCGTTCCTGACATGAGGCAGAGTGCTCTCCAGACATTTCTTCCAAGTGCATGGCTACTAACCAGCAGTGACAAGCACAAAGTCACATCATCATAGATGAAGAGTAAAGCAAGCAACCCGAGTTGAATGGATGGAAAGCACTTTTCACCATTTTATTCACTTACTTAACACTGGGGGCAACATCCACTCTGCATTCAGATTCAAGTATTATGCAATACAGTTTCACCCAGATTGAAGCTAGACGGGGTGCTAGACTCTGGTTTATCAAATAATAAATCTCTTAAAGTCTCAGCTGAAAGATATGTACATTCACATAGATGACAATAGACCATGGATTCAGAAACTTTTTTTTTTTGTTGACCCTGTGGACTGGGCGTGATGCTGCCTATTCTTTGTGACCGGCCACTTGAGTCGTTATGCTTCTAAAAAACAGACCATCAAAGATAGAACTGCTACAGCTGTAATAATATTAACTACATCTGCAGAATACTTATGCAGGAAGCAGCATAAATTTACTGTAGTGTTATCATCTCAATAGAGGTGTTCTCTTATTATAACATGATTTCATAGCATTAATGAGGTTTGTATTCATTTTCCTCACAGAAGTCACTAATACAGTAGTTAAGAGTGAGTCATCTACATCCCATGCAATTATTTCTCGATAAGAATTTTGCAATGTATTTATGATTCATTTTCCTATTACCTTACTATCTTGCATAATTTACAGCATAGGTATTATTTATTCAGAATCTTCTCAAATGAAATTATCATCACTAAAGGAAAAACAGGTAGAAAAATGCATTTCTGGAAAGGTATATAGACTATCAAAACAAGAATTCTAAATTATTTCAAAACTAAATTTTAACTCTATTCAAACGTCCCAATTGCTTACAATTTTCTTATCACTAAAGAAAGATTTGAAATGTTAGTGTTGGCTTAAACCTTGTACTGGGAGTCAATTTTCTTCTTTTTTTTTTTTTTTTTGGTTTAATAAACTTGTAGGTTTTATTCTAAGCAATATCATAAATGTAATAGAGGCTTCACACAGCACATGCCTTCAATCAGCATGGTTATCTTAATGTCAGCTCTGTTTATACCAGAAATAGGTGTTATTTCATTGACTGAGTCCATCTAGCTGGATTGAGGAGCATTTCAGGGGATTAGCAAAGGATATAAAGATAAATGCTACAGCAAACCGTGTTACAACGTATTACTCAATTTGACTCTCCCCAAAAACATCTAAAAAACTGTTAGAGAATGTTGAGCATGTAATTACCATTATCCTTACACCCTAGAAAAAGAGATAATTTGCAATAAGCCCAAATACTTTGTAATGTGCAGCTGAAGGACACCCACATGCCGTGTATTTGCAATAGTCATAGACATCCTATCTGTGAGAAGCAATGAGCACATTAACAATGTCCGCAGGACAGTCTGCTATTACATTTTAAATCTGTCTCTGTCACAGGAAGTTTTTCCACTGGTTTAACATTTTTCTCCCTCACCAGTTTTCTAAAAGCTAATGTGAGAGACAAGTACAGGAAAAAGTTCTAGGAATTTCTGTATCTTGTCATGGACAGGCTTATCACATACTCTTAGAAGAAAGTGCAATGCCTACACGTTAGTCTAAGCTTTTTCTCCTCTATCAAACAAAACTGCATTCTTGGTTCCTTAGGGAGTTTTTCTCTTTGCTGTTATGCTTCCAGATCAACACATCATTGTAGGTCAGGTTTTCTGTCAGCTGGAAACACAATACACAGACACCCTGAGGACTTGCTCCCTTATGCAATGGACTTAAATGATCCAATGTCTTCGCAATAAGCAAAGTATAAGTGTCCTGATTTTTCTGCCAAGAGAGTATCCTAAGGGCAAATTTGAAGTTAGAATTTCATGCTTGCATTGAAAGTATCTTTAAAAACAAATTCAGTGAGTATTAGCGTGCACTTCTGCTCAAGGTCACAGGTATTTTTGTATGACTATTTAATAGTTTCTTTTTATTGGTATATACATTAAGTTACTATAAAAAGAATTATTTTCAGAATATGCATGTTTAGATAGAGATGTAACCCCAAAGCCAATTATATACATGTAATAGAAATTATAGTCTAGCAGTTGTGTCAGAAAATGAGTATGATTATTCAAATATTGATACTGAAGCCAAAGCAGTTACATCTATAGAGGCAAAGTGTATTAACCAAGATGTAGTGACTATTTGCTTGCCTTGAACCAAGATACTTGCTTACCTGAATACGGTAACTGTGGACAGTGTACCACCATTTTGTTACACTGTAGCACTGATAATAGTGATAACCAGCAACAAACAGAGATTTTTTATAACCCAGTGAAGCATAAATACACAAATAATATGTAACCAGGGAAAAACACATGGAAACATCTGGAACATCTGTACAAGTGGGCTAAGGGAAAAAAAGTGCAAGCACTAATATCAAGATAAAACCAAGAAGTTAGAACAGACAGAAGAGAGTTTATTGCAGTGCCATATTTGCTTGTCTTGTCTTTTATAAAGAAAATATACATTTACAGTGAAAGGATAAATTGTAAAAAATCATAAAGATAACCCTCCAGAGTGAGCAAGAAGGATGCCTGGTAAAATCAGAACAAGTCCTTCTCCTCAAAATAGGATGAACTATGTTGGGAGCAAATGTGAGCACCATTCTTTGAGTGAGCTAGAAAATGTCCATGCTGCTTCCAGCTATCCTTGTGGAAGAGCTCTCAAACTTCACAACCTTGATCTTAGACTGCAAAGATCATCTGTCAGCAGTCAGTCACAGGATATCAGCTCAGTGGTATTGTATAGCCATAGCTAACCTAGAATGCTAAGGATTAATTGTCTGAATATTTAGTGATAATAGCTGATAATGAGTAAGTCAATACACAAGATTGGGAATTTATATTTTTAGTAATTTATTGTCAATCAGCAAAGCGGTTTCTCGAAGTTCAAAAATGACCCAATTTAACAGTCTTTTAGACTTTCCCATCATGACATCTAGTTCCCTAATTGATATTGATATATATAAACCAAATATTTAGGATTTTTTTCCCAGTTGCAATATGGTGGATCTTAAATGTAAAAGCCTTTCATTATTGAGAAATTATAGGCACAGGGAAAAAAGAAGATACATCATTTTACTCCATAGATATTAAGGAAGATTTGTAAATGCTAACAAGTCACACACTAGGTTCTGTTTAACATCTATGTAGATCAGGAAAAAGAAAAGTGAAGGTCAGGGAACATGTATGTTTCATTCTCATGTTCAAATATATACTGGCATCATGATTAGGTATTTACTATACAAACTAAATAGCTAATGAATATGATGGAAGTCTCACAGCTAGGTCTGTGTAGCTACTGATATGATAAACACCAGCCTCTGGGTTAGTTAAATCCCATTGCTGCTAGAAAAGGAATATATCAGAAAGCAAGACTGATATACAGGTAGAATGATGAACCTGAAGAGAGCCTTGGCTAGATTTGCTTCTAAACACGCAGGAGTAACTGGATGAGAACACAGATCCTGAAGGAAAGCTGGCTGTTGAGGGCCACCACGAATGGCCGCATCCTCTGAAAACGGCTAACCATCAGAAATGGAAGAAGGGGAATAACCGGCTGAAAATTACAGACTTCAGAAAAGGTAGTCTTAATGAGCAAAGAAAAGTGTTACATGAGCCTTCTGGGAAAGGTTAGGAAGCAATGACAGATAAAAGAGAAATGTCTAATTATAAATTATAACTCTCTTCACAAATTCTTTTGACCAGCAGAATTAAAAGCTACTAAAAATTATACCATAAAGATGAAAGTTTGTAATACATTCTTTGCTTTTATCTTTAGTAAAAATGTAAACTTCTCTAACTGCATGGGTATTTTTGTAATAGAAAAATAGATAAGATCTCTTACTGCACTAAAAAGACCTTTTAAAGCAGTGATAAAACATAGGTATTTGTTGGATAATCCAGGGTTAATTAAATTCATCTTTGCGTGCCTAACATACTCAATGAAATAAAATCAGCAACATTAACAATTTTTTATGAGAAGCCACAGAAGCAGGTGACAAGGGTCTGTTTTTAAAAAGCAAGACTTTAGAAGCCAGAACATTAGAGAACTTCAATTAAATTTTATTTCTCCTGTGCTATAGGAACAATTAACCCAAACAGTTGTAAGGACATAGCAGAAACCAAGTGACATTTGTTACATGAAATGAATTGCTATTTAAAAAGAAGTGCAAGTATCTACATGTAGGCAAGAATACTCGCCTTTATGAACATGATTTAAGAAAACAGAGCTAAGCAGTATTTTCACAGAAAAGTCTCAAGGATTATCTAACATGACTCTTCCGGAGGAAAATTAGTGATTTTTAAATAGCAGGATACTTTTAAGACACACTGCCCTGTGTAGGCAAAATCTCACTTGCAGGTTTGTTTTCAGTTTGAGGCTCTGATCTTCAATGAAGTTTAGATGAAAACAATTAAAATGCCTAGAGCTCTGGCAATGTCACTGATGAGGAGAGGATAAAAGAACAGAAGCTATTCAGAGGTGAGAAGGATGAGGGATTATTATACAGGAGTCTTCAAATAGATAAAAAAAGTCCTGCAAATGTAAAGGAAATGAGATAATGTCATATTTTTTGTCCATAATAGATACGGCAAAAATAATGAGTGTGAATTCTGGAAAGAGAGATTAAGAGCACATATAAAATACCATGATCCTCTTCTGGGATATGATGTTGGACTTTGTGACCTTGAAATGTTCATCCATCTTTATTTCTCTTACTTTTCATACAAAAATAAAGCCAAAATGTTTACCACATTACTTAAAGTAGGGAAATTGTTGGAATTGAAATTTAAGTACTTAGGGTGTGGGTTAATATCAACAAAGGAATATTAACAGTGAATTGAGGAAATGTAGAGTGCTCAGGATAGTAATGCAAACACATTTACATATGCTTGTGCGTTTCTATAAAATTAGTTACTTCTGCACATGTCTCTATACTGTGAACTTTTGTGTAACCACTTGAAGCTGCATATCAGAACGTGGTGGCAGATGATTATTCATATCCAGGAATAATGTCACAAATCTGATCAGTAGCACAGATTTTCAAAGCAAACTGCCAAAGATGAAAAGACACGCTATTGTAAACCTTGCATGTATATGTTTAAAAATTCAGAGACACAAACTAGTTCACTGTCAGACTGAGATATTAATGTGTGTTGACAAGAACGAGTTGCAAGTGTGTCTCAAACTGAAATGCAAAGCAATATTGCAGGTCACAATGGAAGTCAAAATTACTGTTTTCAAAATGCCTAAAATCATCCTTCAAATAATTATTTATCATTTTTCCTCTTTGTATAGTTTCTTGGGGAAAAAAATGGATTTCCACCTGAAAAAAAAGAGAGTTATGGTATTAAAATTACTTCTTTTCTTTTCTTTTTGAAGTGACAGAAGAATTGTATGTGTTTTTTGAATTGTTAGAAAAAATTATTGATCCTGAATAAAATACCTAACTCAGAGTCAGAAGTAGATGGAAGAAGTTACATCTCATTCATTACTGTACAAATTCCTGGAACAGTTTCACAGTCCCTGAAAGAAATATGTGTGAAGTGATCAGAGACATCAACTGCACAGGGTTACCAAAAATAAATTGTATTACTTTCTTAGAATTATGTTCATTGTTGATTTATTTATGGCAATAACACTATTCAGCTTTCTCTAAAAATCATTCTTGACATCCATAATGATAATTTCAGATATATTTTAAAACTGAAGTGCAATTGGGCAACTGTTCTGTTGCATGAAGACAGCCTTCAAAATCTGAGGAGATTATATATGAATATAAAAGAAAATCAATTACTCTTTGATAGAATATCTATGATCAGCCAACTGGTTTCAGTGTCCTGCAATGAATGTGCTCCTTTGAATGTATGATCCAAACTAATAAGCTCCATTCATGTAACAAGCAATTTCTGGAATAAGTATTTTGGATTTTATATTATCAGACGTTTATGTGTCTTTTTTTTTTTCCATTTAGCATGGGCTGCAAATACAAAGGTGAGCATGTGAGTTTCAAAGAAAGTATACTACTTCTAACAATTAAAAAAATCCAAAACATAAAGCCTGGAAAGATTGTTCAAACAATTGTTTAAATGAAAAAGGACATTGCTAAAATATTTTTGCAAAATGATGAGTGACTCCTAAAAGAGAGATTAAGAAAAAAAGAAAAAGATGAGACTGTGTTCAAATGTAATCACATCAAAATATTAAGGTAGAATAGTCAATAACGGAAGTCCAAGGTTAATAAAATCTCCTGATGTGGAGCAGTTCCTGACCTTCTAACTGGATTTAAGCAGTAATGCTCAAGGATTAAGAATAAATCACCTCACACAAGTATTCAGTTTAAAATTGAAAGATCCCAGAAACTCCAAACAAAATATCTAGTAATGCATGCCTTTACAAATGAATAACAGGACAGAAAAAAATCTTTATTTTTATTTATAAAAATGTTTAAAATAGAGGTGATCTTGATGCCTGATCTGGAACTACCTAAAAAGAGAGGTTTGACAAAAATTAAAAGGTTAAAAAGCGGTGGTGCTTATCTGAAGACCTTAAGGTACACCCAGGGCAGTCAGAGCTCACTCGGGGGGCTTACACCCTAAAGTGGACCCCCTAAGATCAGCTCCCCAAGATGGACCACCCAAGATGGATGACCGGTCACGAGTTCTTCATACTTTTATAAGTTTGGTCTATTAGCATATCAGGGCTAGTTCTTCCCATTAGAGCTTCAAGTAATGAAGTAACTCACCCCAAGTTTGCCCCAGGCCTGAAGCTGTAAGATGTCCTTGAGATTCAGGCCTGAAGATAGATCATTTTGTCTAAAGGCAGTAGCTAACATTTTATACGGGCTTTAGAGTTACACACTAGGGGTGTAATTGCAGGGTTACAAGTATATGAAAAATATAAAAGCTAAAATCCTAAGGCATCAATCTAATGAAAATGATCCATTGTATTATGTAAATCATGGGAAGCATATTCAAGTTGAATATAGATAAGAAAAGCATGAAGGATGAAATTTAAACCAGAAACCTCTATGTTTGGGGTCTTTTTTTTCATCATTTTAGTTAAATTAATCAAACCTAGTCCTCTTCAGTGGTAAAAGTAAAGAAAACTTAATTGTAAAGGAAAACCTGTGAAAATAAATTTAATCTTAATCTAATGATGTGCTAGAGCCTAATGGCTATGTAAACCACTGCTACAGTGTAGGTGCTGATCCATTCAAGCAACAAAATACTTGAGCTAAAATATAAGCATAGAGTTACTTGATAAGTATTTTTAAAATCCATATTTTAATGTCTTTTTTTTTTCCTTAATTGAAATATTTGGTGATCTTTCTTTAGGTCAGTGATTATATTTTTGAAACTTTATAATTAAGACTATTAACGTCTTTTGCAAATAAATTATCCACAGAAAATTAGTTTAAAAAAAAAACAACTAAAAAGAACAGGGAAGAAAAAAGAACTACAGTTATTAGAGACTGTAGAGTATTATGCGTAATTATATAGTTTATTATCATGTAAGTCTCAGGACATGGCTGAGAGTATTAGAAGCATCCTATCTGCTCACACTCTGTGCCACATGTTTGGTGGTGCAAGTTTCAACTACCCCTTGTGAATTGCAACGTATTTCTGTACTGGTAGAAATCATGACTTTGTTTATTCCAGAATCTCTTAATCAGTTAATTCTAAGGGAGAAACATCTCTATTGGGTCTTTTTCCTTCGCTAGAACCTGAATATGCAGTAAGAAAGCTGTAAAATAAGGCACTCACAGGTTCTCTGGTATGTATTATCTGTTGCGTATTACTGGAACCACAAAGACTTAAAATACAATTTAGCTGTTAAATTCATACTATTTTCTGTGCTTTTGGAAATAGTCATATAACTTGGAAAGAACATTCCTCTGATTTTATTTTCATTTCTTTATGTAGATAATACTGTTAACAAAAAAAAAAAAACAAAACAGTAAAAATTCGCTGAGAGATGAAATTATTTCAGTTTATTATTTCAAGAGAAAAATCATCTCTGAAATTATGTTGAAATCATTTAGGAGTATGTGCTATGTATTATTATTAATCACAGTTTTTAGTTCATGTATTTAGAGGCCTCAGATGTTTTGGGCCTCACTGATGAACATTGAATCTTGAAAGAGAACTGATAAGATATAGGAGACAGATAAGATATAGGCATGAAATGTAGAAAATTAGTGGAACAAAAGGAATATTGTCAAATTAATTTTCAGTAATTTCATGTTTTTACAAGGGATTTTATGTTTTCCTATTATGATTTCCCTTTGGATTTCCCCTCTGAAGACCTTCTGTTACAGTAATTTTATCAACTGTCTTACAGCTATGTACAGAATATCAATATTTTGTGTGAGATAGGCACAGTGTTATAATGAATGATACAAGTAAGGGTTATCTGGCACTAAGTAAGATAGCACAAACTCCTCAGTCTTGTTCCCTGTGATGATTTCCCCAGATAAAAAGTTTAGTGTTCACCTGCCCAGAATAAGAAATACTTTGCTGGACCACAACATTGGTCATAGTATTAGTCGTATCTCAGTAGAATTTATGACCAATTTTTTTTCCTTTACCTCCTTTTGTTTAAGAGGGTCAGCTCCAAAACTGACTGTCCCGAACAAGAAAAGCCGTCAATGCCCTTACTTTCATCCTACTAAGGTCTGTGAAAGTTCTGCAAGGTATCTCTTATGAAACAACAAAGATAAATCTCATTATTTCTCCAGGAAGCAGCACCATAGAGACATTTCAAATCTGTGCTGTTATAGTGCTCATTATTGTTTGAATTAGCATCAAGAACTAGGAAACTGAAAATGATACTCACAATTTTTTATTTCTCTTGGAAAAAACTTTTTGCACAATGTCAGCTGCCAGCCCTGGAAACTCCCCCGCCCAGCCCACTTTCCTTTTTTAAGCTTTGTCAAGAGGCACTTGCCTTTTTAAAATAACACAATGTAGAAGATCGTTATAAAATGAAGCATTCAAGTTTTGATGATCTGTTTCCTCTTAATTGACAACTGTGAAAAGCTGTAGTAGTGCAGCTGTCATACTCCTACTTGGCAGTTACCTTCCAGAAAAAGAAATCATTCCATGATTTCCTTCATGCTAGCTAAGTACTTTTCAGGGGATACAAATGGGGGAAAGAATGCAGTCATAGCTTCTTTCAAATCTATGTAAATAACTTTTGATCAAGGAAAAAAAATAGATGAAGAATTATTCAAGAAGTTGAATTTCAATGGATGCTTCTTCGATACTGCAGATGGAGTAGTTCTGCTGGAAAGTTCTATTTCTTATTGTGAGTAGCAATAAGTAATTGATTATTATTTTAATTAAGTAATGGCAATCCATGTATTAGAAAAATTAAAAGCTGAATGACTCCTGAAAATGATAGAATATTCATGTTTGTGTGCACCAGCATTCAGTTTAATGGGTATATATATAACTTTCCTGCATTTAATTCTAATTAAATGAAGTAACACCCACATCCTTACTTTACAAATCAAATAGCAAATTATGATTCTGTTGCTGTTTAGTGAAGAATACTGAAAATCAAATATGACTTTTGAGTGAATAAAGGATCCACAAGAAAGTAGTCAGAAAAGAATTTATCAGGTAGTGTTTGAATGAAGGTTCATATTTTGAGTTCATGAAAGAATGTAAGGGGTTCCCCAAGTGTAAAAGCATCCAGCTCACATCACCTATTGTGTCCTATTTGCCCTCTCATGCTCTGTGATGGCTTTTTTGTATTTATGTTATTTCTAAAAAGACTAGCCCTAAAAGCGAGCTTTCCAGATGTGAACTAAGTATAGAGAGGTATTATTATGACTGTAGAAAATGGTAAGAAGTCTGACTAAAAGGAATTTCATCCTCATTCTACACCCTACTAATATCATTGAACAGTCAAGTTTACAGACCACAGAAGATGTCTATGAAACCACAAATTTCAATTAATGATTATTTTAGCAGATAAAGTAGAAAAGAGAAAAACCCACACAATTCTTAAGAAAATCAGAGCAGAAAAACATCACAGCAATGAACACTAGTAAGGACTGCTAAATGCAAGAAAGAGTAAACCAAAACTGAAAATGTGTCTCTAAGGGGATAGGATATCTTTGTGAAGGGTTTCTGCATAAGCAACTGAGAAAATAATAAATACACACGTTTTATGACAGAAAGACATCTGCATTTGTTCTACTATTACTGTTTGAATCTATTAGCTATATTAGTGGAAATCCTATCTTGAAATAAAGAATGTGAGATGTTAAACACATATTATAGCACATGGAGCTCAATTAAAAATAAATCCTGGGTGATAAGCAAAAGCCCCAAAATAATAGGAGAGTTAAATTTCCTAATGTCATGATGCCATAAAATGGTTGAGAAAGTTATCAGCCAGGGTGAAAAATCGTGCAGAATAGCCTTCATTCAATAAAAGGGGTCTCTGCTTGGAAACGAGGATAATGCTAGGTGGGGAAGACTCAGAGAGAGTAGTTTCTTCCCTTCCCTATTGGAGGAAGCCTGTGTATTACATATCATGTATGTCTGAACAAAGAAATTTAAACAAGGGTAATGCAGTGCACCAAATTTTATTTTCAGTTAAATAAGTTGGATATACAGTGCAGTAATGTTAATATAAACCAGACAAATTCTATTTGGTTTTTATATGTATGTAATGGCCATGATTTTTCACATTTCATGACCTGCACTGTTCTAAGCACACTATCAGTTTAGGGGGTATGAAAATACAATTTAGGCTCTCAGCACCCACTGGGAATTTGTCAATCCTTGAGACACATTCCACCATATTTAACTAATCATTAAAAGTGGAAAAGATAATTAAATGCCTGTAAGTTATGTAAAAGCTAGCAGATATTGAGAGTGAGTCAGATGAGTGAACTGAGAAAAAGGAACTGAGAAAAAGGAACTGAGAAATATAATTAATTAATAATAAAGTCTGAATGAGCTGGCCAGTCAGTGAGGGCCCACATAGCAAGTGCTCTTGCCTACTTCATGAGACCACCAAAGAGGACGTAAGATCAGCCAGGGCTAATTTGGTGGGAAATTAGGGAGAGTAGACATGAACTCAAAGGTAAACTGGATTAATTTCCACAGTTTACCAAACAATGCACTTGTCTGTGAAAGAACAAAACCTGCTCCCTGAGAACAAATTGCTTTTGCATCTCTAAGCTTACACTGAAAAGCAGCTTTACCTTCTATGCTATGAACCTGAAAGTAGGGTAAGAGACCTAGACCTTCCTGACTCATTTGGAGACATGACGGTTCCCAATGTCTGCAGCTAGAGAGAGGAGCAGCCCAGAGCCTTCCATGCTCAGCTCCAGAGCATTTGTCATGTGTTGCCTCTTCCCTTCCCCACTGGTGTCACCATGTGGCTCAGATAACTGTGGGATTTTCTGTCTTTTACACTGAAAAAAAATGTGGACATGCCAAAAAAGAATGGGGAAAGTACCACAGCTACTAATCAAAGCAGATTTCTGAACATTTCCTATTGTTCCCTTAGTTTAGTATTGACTCAAAACCCACCAAAACCAGGTGGGAAACTTTCTTTGAATTTTACAATAGTTTGGAGCAACCCAGTAACTTCTTCATATCAGATAATACATCTCTGGTTCTTGGACCATTGCAGGAGAATATCTTCCCTCTTCCCCCATAAAAGCAACCATCACCATGGAATACTTCTATTACTGATCAGTGTAATTTCCATCTCGGAGTATTCTACTGCTTTTCTATAGTTAGAATAAGTGGCTGTGATTTGATAAAAGCATTTATTGATAAATTGAAAATCTGTATGCTTAGTATAAGCTATATAAGAATATGTTCTTTCATGAACTGTTGTATATGAAGAGATTCCCCCATGGAGCATGGGCTAAAGGCAAGAAATAAAATTCCATAAGACTGAATTATTATAGGTTTATCCCTTATTTATGGTCAGTCTGAGACTACCATCTTAAATCCTATAACAAACCCACCTTAATGTCTTTCTATGTTACTCTCCCAGTGTGCTGGCAATCCATTTGGTAATACTGTCTTTTAAAGAAGAATGTTTTTGATGTTCATTTCACAAACAAAATTAAACATATTTTTAATTTTTAATTGAGGGTTTGTTGCGGAGGTTTTGTTGGTTTTTTTTCATTTTTGTCTACAGATTTGTTCTGAAAGACTTTAATGCATCCTGCAGAATCGCTGAAGAACAGTGCAATAAAAATGCTAAAGTAACTGTATTCTTCAGTGGTAACGAGAATGAAAAATGTGTTGTACTGATAACCAGAACTATACATTTGCATACTCAAATTCATCCACAGCAGTATTGGTGACCCAATTTCCGAGATTTTTCTACTTAATAGCTTCTGCCAGTAATTCCTTCTGGGAACTGATACCATATGGCTTAGGTACTCCATGTTTCAACACTTACTGGACAGATTAGAAAAAGACTGCTGGGTACAAACTGATGTGAAGAAACTACAGGAAATAAAACCTCAATGTGAGCACACCGGTGTAAATTTTAAATAAATGGAGAGGCTGAAACCCAACTGTCATAAAAAAGGACTGAATTTTTGATGCTGTTGTTCAGGAAAAAAAGTAAAGAAAACAATATGAAAACTAAAACAAACAAAAAAAAAGACAAAACAAGAAACCCTCACAAACCTCTCAAAACTCCTAATAAAAAAAATAAATAAATAAAGAGAAGAAAAAAAGGCATTCACAATAAAACAGTAACAATAAAACAATAGGGAGAGACTCTTTTTATGACTGTAAAAGATGCAAGTATTGTAATTTCCAGGCTTAAATGTCTCTCCTGCTTCTCTCTCCTCTGGAAGCTTTTGCTTAACCTGAAAGCTTTCCCGAACACATTTTAACTGAAACATGACCATTTGTTTTTTTAAAGGAAATATAACTTCTGACAGAAAAATAGTTTCTCTGAATGGAGTGCAAATAAAGTAATAATGTACTGCTCCAACCAAACAGCACTTGGTACATGTTCTCTGCCAGAATGTTAATATCCTATTGCAGTGCATGTTTTATGATCTTTTATGGATGTCTTAAGTATGCTACTGTTTGTAAAAGCAATCTGTTTCTATAATAACAAAACTGTAGACTGATAAAAGTTCTTAATAAGGAAATAACTATAAATACATTTTTACTAGTTAAGAGTTTCAAATTTACCCATATCTATAAATAAATGCTCCATAAAATATTTAAGTTTAATGTACATGCTGACATGAGCTCGTTCACATTAAAATAATGAAGTTTTGAAGAATCTAGAGAATGTTTGCCATTTTCTTCTTTACATGACCTTTTGATTAGATTTAATTTTTACAAACTTTCTTCTTGTTAATGGAAACAATCAGAAAACAATCAAACTGGAACTACTGCTGTGTTTTCTACTAACATTTTATGTAATAGAAATATTTATAGCAGTTCACTGGATACTCCAATAACACTCTGTCAAAGCATCTCAAACATTTTAAAACTTCTGATATAGAGCATTCACAGTTAGGAAGTATGGCAATTAGACTTTCCTGGGCAGCCTATATTTAACTTGACTTCTTTGTCTACAAGGAAAATTGGAATGATGCTCAATCAGCAGTGCACATGCTCATATATGGAACAAAGAGAGAAAGCTGAAACCAACTGGTTGTCAAGGAAGCGAACATCATGCTGCTTCTACTGATGTTAAGCCAAAAAAATTAAGGGAAGGGAAAAGAGCAAAATTACTGGTATTGTTAAAATGTTGTCAAAGAGTCCAAGTAGCACAAATTCAAACAACTGTTATCTAAGTGAAGAAACACAACCATTACCTGAGCAAGCACTTTAACACATTTCTAATTTTGGGTGATGATAATACACTTTGTATGTAATCAAAGTACAAAACTGGATGATCTCTGTGTGCTCCAACAGCCAAGTCAGCATTTCACATAAAGTTACCCACTTGACATAGATATCTGTTATCTCCTCCCTGACATTTTTGCCTGTTCTTCCTTTTTTTTTCCCTTGCCTCCGAAGACTCTACTGTTTGATCACTATAAAAAGGAGAAAATTGTGTAGAATGAAGACCAGTCTTGTGATTTGACTGCAATGTTATGTGTCTTCAAGTGAACAAAAGAAGACAAATTGTTCAACAGTATGCTACAGTATCACTTTCTAATTAATAATATTACAACAGAATCTTGCCATTTTTTTTTCTTGCTGTGAGAAACATAATACCTATGTTGTCAATTCCGTATGGAATTTAAGCACGTAAAAACAGATCAGAAGAGCATTGACTGCGTCTGATTACAAACAACATTGTAAATAGAAAGTCTGCAGAAGGAAGTAGTAGTGTTAATGTCCACTTGTCTATACAAAAAAAAAATTTTTCAGTGTTCAGCTATAATGTCTCTTTCACCTTTACCACATAGTTGTGCTAAGGCTGAGATGTCAGTTGAGAGAGGCTCTCATTCACAGAAGTGTTAAAAATCCTTATTTACATTACAGTTAAACATATTTGCATTTTTGGCAAAGCCTGTAATTCAAAGTTAAAGTGGATTACTTTGTAAGTTTGACATTTATAGTTCTCAGAAATTTATCCCAATGGTAGTGTCACAACACTGGCTTCTGACTGTCTAGAGCAATATTGTTCATTGAGGTCAACCATATATTACTAGTTCAAGATTAATTTTACTGTTAGGAAACTTTGTAAATGTAATATTTAAGATAACAAATGCACTTCACCTTTTTAAATTATTTAATTGAAAGGTGAAGAAAAATGAAAATGAGTGTATTCCAAAGAATATGAGAGGATGCACACAGAACTTGATCCTACTTTCATTACCAATGAGGATCAGAAACAACAAAGCTAAAATCAATTGAATTATATCAGACTTTCCAGTCTCCAGATACCAGATATTTTAACTTGATTCTGTTTCAATATGGAGCTCAAAGGATTTGACCAGACATACATGATCAAGAAGATATCTACGAAATATGCATAGTTTCATATAGTATTAAATGTTCTTCAGGGACTAATTGAATTGAAAAATATTTATACACTTCAAAAAAAAGTGTCTAGGAATGGATTCAGAAAACAATTAGAGATTATGAGAAAATTTCTAATCTGAAGCTCAAAGCATCATCATAATTTGCAAAAATATTTATGAACTTCCATGAAAAGAATAAAATGTTTCAATTTATGTTCAGAAAATAGAAATAGCACAGTTACAGCTGAGCCTGGAGCCTAATTAGCCAAAAGACAAAAAGACACTTGCTTCAGAAAAAAAAGAAAAAGCAAAACCAAGCCCAGAACCAACCAACCAAAGAAAAACAGACAAACAAAACCCACTCCAAAATACATTAATGTTAAAATGTACTGCAGTATTTAAGGTTTTTGGGGGGGCAAGTTGTTGGGGTTTTTTTCAGAGAAACCAACAGTGGTGTT
>VZRJ01002794.1:39784-106895 GCA_013397565.1 Ptilonorhynchus violaceus
TCAAACTTTTTAGATCTAATGGAATTCCGAGCAGTGTAAATATTAGAGATTTTTTTTTGCTCTTACAATATGCAATTGATCAAATATCCAATTTAATATAAACCTTTAACATAAATCAAATCTACCTAACAATATTTTTTTGTTAGTTTTTCTTTCCTATTCTTTCTCTGTTGTCATCTCTGCTGGAATCTGAGACTGCAAAACAGACAAGCACATGCGATGAGAGCAAGTGGAGGGCAATCAGCAAGCTATCTCTTTCTGCATACTCTAAGGAAGCTCTCCTTAAATAGTTTTCTTTTTTTTTAATAACTGTGTGGCAGAGAAGACTGAAAGAAGGTGATTATGCCATCCTTCTTTTGAGTCTGAGCACAGAGGCAGAATTGAGAAATAAGTAAATCAGAAATACACAGAGGAAAAACAGACTTTAAGTGGTCATTCACTGAAACAGAAGAAAAGCAGATAAAACAACAAAAATATCTAAAATCCACAAGTTGTTCAAGAGTCCATGAAAATGGTGAATATTTATAGTCCAAGACTTGTCTTGATATCATGAGGTTTTACAAAATACTTGCACAAAGTTTACAGAGATTATTGGAAGTCAGAGGCAACAGTAGAACATAGCAGACTCTAGTCAAACAGGATTACACATATGTTGTTCTCCTGCTCTTTCATCCTCTTCTCTCTGTGGAACAGGAAAATTAAAAAAGAAAGATTTATTAAGAAAACATGAACTTTATTTTGCTGCAGTGCAAACTAACCATATCTAAGATATATTTCTAAAGCTAACATCTTTATGGAGTAACAATTAATGAATTCTCAGTGTTTTAGAAGAATATCTGTACAAAAATCTTTGCCAAAATATTATAAATGAGAATGTAGGAAATTGCAATTTGATGTACCAAATAAAACAAAAATAGTTCAAGAACGTATCAAGGTGACAGCAAGCCAGAACTTTTTTTCTGCTAATAGAGAATCTATTTTCTGTAACTCTGTGAAGAATTTGTGTGAGCTATTGGCTGCTGGATTTTTGTAATACATAATGAGTTTTGTTTTGCTGACTCTGTTGACTGTTCCAAAAGCATAATTAGAGATTTTCTTCTGCTGATTCAGTAGAAGAAAGTAGTACCTGGAATCACATATAGCTGTAAAGAAAAAGTCTAATTGGTACTCATGCAGAGACCAGCCACAAAACAGATGAAGTTTATGGTTAGTAAGCACTAGAGGTTTACTGGTGTCATCTTTGTAATATGGTATGATGAGCTTACCAAATCAAAGCTGCATCGAAGAACTACCAAGGGAAATCTTAAACTTTTTCTAATGCCCTTCATCCTAGCAAGAAGCCCTGGCTGAAATGAGCATGAATGTACAATAACCATTGACTTATCAGTGTGAATCTGAGGAATCCAAAGTGGAAGTCTATTAATAGAAGTAAATTACAGCTATGGGATGCAATTGCCTTTTGAAACTATGGTGGTCAGTAAAATTTCAATATGCAAAACAACAAAAGGGTAAATATAGATGTAAGGTCCCACTGAAATAAAACAAAAGCTTGTAGGTTTGGTCATGCTAAAGTGCTAATGTACAGATCAAAATTAATCTATTAAGTTGGAATGAGTTGAGACATGGAGTTCCTCATTTAATTAAGTGTGGTAAATATTAATTCCTCCTAAACAAGCAGCCTCCCATAATGAAAAGATTCCATTTCAGTTGACTTCATGAAGTATGCGCAATAGAGAGCAGTCCTCAAAATTGTCATGATTGTATGATTATACCTCTTTTTCATTCCAAGTTCATATTTTAAAAAAAAATAACTCCTGAGCTATCTAGATCTTAGATAAGCTTAAACTCAAAGGGCATCTTAAAGGGCAGGGTATTGTTGAAGATTGTTTATTCCCCAAGATAAGTAATCCATTTCACCCTGAACTTGGTTCTAAGTGCACACTAGAAAGTGTTGCTAGCCACTGAATTGTACCTGAAGCCTGGTTCCTGTTCACTGCTGAAAATAGAGTATTGATTTTGCCATTCTCAAAATGAGGGGGTTTTTTTTGGAGGGTGGTAGGCTGGGGAAGGGAGCTGGCAGAGCAAGCAAAGGAACATCGAGACAGTCAGAGAGATGGATTGAGTATCTTGGTATTAATGGGTTCCTGCTCATTCCCAGCCTGGTGTCATCAGCAGCTACCATTGCATCATAACACCCAGTCTAGATGCTTTCTAACACTGGCACCAAGGTTTGAGCATGAGTCAATGAGCAGCATTCCCAGGGAGGGCAACCAGTAGGAGACATCTGAGCAGTGTGGGTCCCCCAGCACAGATTGTGCCTTTCCCAAAAGCTCAGGTATGAAGGGACCTACCACGTGGGGTGGATGCAATTCTGTGACTTCCACACAAGAGAATAGGAGCCCTGAAATTAAACCAGTAAATGAGTCTATAAGAATTTTAAAAATGGAGAATAGGGAGAGGATAAAGTCTAAGAGGTATTTCTCATTTGAAGAAAATACCAATATCAAAATTAGTTTATTTCAGTCTAATACCTGAATGGCTATTCATTTTGGATTTAGCTAATGAAATTTCCTAAAGTTATTTCAACCTTTTTACCTTCCTTCTTACAGACTGCCTATCATATTTTATAATTTCCGTTAAGACTTGAGTTGTTACACTTGTAAAGAAGACAAACTGAATAAATAATCTGCAACCATCTACTTTTTTTAAATTTAAATGATATTTTAAGACTCTAAAATGCTAAAACCTGTAATTAAATTCAATCAAAGTGTTGTTTAAAGTCCTGTAAATCTTTATTTCCTGTTAAATTTCTGCTTATGGTATAACACATGTTTGGTTAAGGGAAAGAGCTCACATTCATTTTGCATAATCAACAGGCCTAGGGCTAAGGAAGTTTCTTTGGTCCAAAATGTAGATTTTTTTCCATAGCTTCGCTCAGTAGGCTGTAGGGAGTAGATCCTAAGTGTACATACAAACCTAAATTAGACAATATGAATGAATATTTAATAGCCACTATATCTTTAGAAAATCTTGATGAAGATCTAAGTGTCTGACAGGAAAGTTGCTTAGGTTCTTCACATGTCACTGCTGGATGTACTTAGGGCTATTGCCATGATGGCAGAGCTGAGGATTTTGTTGACTTTATTTCATTTTTTCAGCTCATGTTTAACAGAAAGTCTTGAAAGTAAGCATAAGAACCTGGTGGTTAAAATGCTTCTCTTTCTCTTGTGCCACATACTCCTCTGCCTGCTCACTGAGGAGGCAAAACAGCCAAGATGTCATCTGAGCTGCAACCCAGCACAGCTCTGGTGCTGCTGTCACCTCTGCCCTGGAGACATCACCAGGCCAGTTCATGGTACAGGTGGAGGGTAGAGAAGAGGATGAGAATACACTGGAAATGAGAGAGACTGAATTTAATATGAAAAATTGTTTACTATAAATGTCTTCTCCTATGGCATCAAGAATTAAGGTCTATCTCTGTTCTCACTGGTCCTACAGACCTAGCACAGCTGCATTACCCAAAGCAAGGAAGAATTTGAGTGGTTTGAGGGAAAGCACTACTCCTACTAGAAAACCCAAACATCCCAGACCAAGCTGGCCTGTAGGAATGTGTACAGTTACTAAAGACCAGGTAAGACTTTCCAGACAGGAGTCACCTTTCCAAGGGCCCCTCTCCGCACAGCCAGGACACTTTGAAAGCAGAAGCCTGTTCCTGACCATATTACCATCACTCATGGTTGATTTAAAGCAGAAGGATGAAGTGTGAGAGGTTACTTTTCTGGATTCAGCTGCCAGACACAGCCAGCTTTCTTCTGTCAAACCTTTTAAGACCATTCCCTGAGCTGTTCTCAGGACGTGTATTAATGAGATTAAACTGTCAATATTGACCAAATAGTTACATCTTTATTTTTTTGTCATACAAATCATGAATGAATCTGCTTATGTGCAAAATGCATGAGAAGACACAACACAGTTAAAGTATAATTTTTTTTCTTTTATTTTCCTGAAAATGACTTTTCTAAATAAATGACTGGGAGGACTCAATGAACTTCAATTTTCACACAAAAGTCTTCAGTAAGTACAACTCAAGAATTTCTTAATAGACAAAACTTTCAAGTGTCTTAATCCCGGTTACTTACGAGCTACCAGTAGTATAATTCTAATAGTACAGTTAATTCCAGTAGTAAAATAGAAAATGAAGGTGAAGTCTTAGACTTCTGAGTGCAAGAGACTGACTTTCTCTGAATCAAATTACTGCAATTCATTTAGACCACAAAAAAGGCCAACCATAGATCACTCTTCATTCTATTTATATACCCTATTACTTTGTATGCATGGGTTAAACAAAAAAAGACAGAAAATGGTCTTCTAAATTGCAAAAAACTTAGCCTTAGCAAAGTGTCAAATGTTGTGCTCATGTAGACATGTAGAAAAACATGTCTGCTTAATTCTCAGAATTTAAAATGTCATAGAAGTAAAAAAAGTTGGACTGAATTTTATGGACTATTTCAATGTCAAACACTTCTTATTCTGTCTTAAAATGATATTTTCTACTTTTAACAAAACAACATATTCAATGCTATCCAATTATTGTGGCAGTTTCAACATGACAAAATATAAGTATTCCAAAAATCTAGAGTATTGAGATAATAGAATTTATATTCTTCCTAGCTGACATTTAAGAAACCTCATGTCATTATTGAGTAAATCTATTTCTACTAGTCTTTAGTCTAAGAGCCTTTTCTGACATTCACAAGCACTGTAATTTGGAAGAGTTGTCTGTTTACTTAATAGGTGAAGTGTAAATTAATGTTGATTGTTCCTTGGGACCATTCTACTTTCATCCCATTCATATAATACTATGACCTTTTTTATTTTGACTTTTGTTTCTTATTATTTTCCCCTTTCTTTTCAATTTCATTTTAAAAGCCTCTTAGGAGAATGAAAAGGAGGCTTTCACTCTGGAAAAATTCTTCTGCTCAGGCCATGGCTTTGTGCAGAGGTGTAGGACCAAGTCAGCACTTTCCCATTGTGGAACAGGGAGGAGAAAACAGAGAAGTAGGTTCTTACCTACAACTTACAGATCTTGAATATTTTCTGTAGCTTCTGACTGAGATCTCAACTTTGCTTTTGGTTTGAGCAGGGTAAGGTCCTTCAGATTGTTAATAACTTTACATAAGCCTTTTTCCAGACTACCATAATGGAGAGCGCACTTGATGATATTTATCAGTGGAAAAGAGAACTACTTGCATTGTGCAATGCAGGGAAATGGTAGAGACCTGAGCAATAATTCACAATATGCTAAGCCAGCAACTTACCTGGTCTAACTCTGAGCGAGAGCTGTTATTCATCTGTCCCTCTGATGGTAAAAAAAACCAGGCTAGCCCTGAAAGAAGCAGAAGGTCTCTACTGTGCCCTGGAAATCAGAACTGCTAGATGTAAAAAAGTTTCTTTTGTTTTAATTTTGACCAGTGTTCTCACAAGCACCCCCAAAAAATCCCACTCTCCACAATACTTGTACAGTATCTTTGGCTGAGATCTGGAAAGATCTATGCGTCCCTCAAGTATACATAGGCACTCAACTAGACATTTATGTCATCATTATCCTCATATGTGTTGGATCATTCATCTTGATATTTGTTGACAGATAGTTCATTCTGAATTTTATGTCTGTGACAAACTAATCTGTTGTTTTATTTTAAATTTCTGTCTGTAAGTAATTCCTGTTTATTCCTGTTGTTATTCCAAGGTGTACTTAAGCACCAATATATCTAGAAAATATAACATGTATTTGCTATTTCTTTCTGCATACAGCCCACAGCTAATAAGCTAGAGCCTTAGGATATGATTTCTTTAGAATACTCCTATATTACAGGTGTTGGAAAATGCATGTGTCTCTTATTTTTCTTCTCAAAGGTTGGGAAAACACAATAAAAGATTCAATTACTAAGGATAGCTCTCATTCATGTAATTTCAAGAAAGCTGGAAGCAAATATTTGTTTATATAAAGAGCAGCTATAAAGATTGATTGACTGAAAAATAATTCTAGTAATAATAAACTTCTATGGAAAGTAGGATATATTGAAATAAGGACTAATTTTCAGAGCCCCATTTATTAGCAAAAGAATCTAATTAAGGTCTCCTAATCCTGGCTAGGAGATACAACACTAAGTAAAAACACTAAAACTAAACCTTGAATTTGGTGGTAGGGAAAACCCAATTTAGTTTACTAGTCATTGTTAAGATGCAATAAATTGTCTTCTGAGACTCTCTCAGCATGTGAACATCAGACAGTATTATACATCAGTTTTCAATTTAGGTTGCTGTGTCTGATTTGAGCAGAATAATTTCTTTGCTGTATTTAGCAACAATAAATGCCAAACTTCAATTTTCTCTCTGTATTTGTCCATGGCTTGTTTTCAATCACTCATTATTTTTTTGCTAACTCTTTCTTTAATTTTTTTTAATCGCTGGGGATTTTTTATATTGTTCTATCCATCTGGTCTTTATTTCTTTATTCCATTCTGCCATACTTTAAGTCTGCTAATTTGAAATACCCTTATGCATAGAGTTTCATTTTCTCCTCACATTTTTTCCTTACTTTTTCTTATTTTACATTTTTTCTCATTTTATACATTATAGAAACATTTCTGCTTCCTAGTTATCTACATTTTTATATATCTATATATGGATTTAAATTGCTCTTCTGTCATCATTTCCTCCTACTTCACCATCCCAGCACATCTCTCTTCTGCTTTCTCTATCAAAATTATTTGAGGTAAATGAGTTAAAGAACTCATTATTATAGAGTCTTTCAATTCATTCATCTGAAAGTTGCCTCAACTAAGCTTCAACTAATAGATTTTCAAGTGTTTTGTTCACTCTGACATAGAATTTCCCAAGAGGCTGAATCTCTTTCATTCCCTTTGGGACAATGATCCACAGCATGATAAATGTTCATTATTTTCATGGTCGTCATTAACTTCTTTCAATCTTTTGATGATGCCTCACTGCAACAAGGCAAAACCTTTACAGAATTTTTCAGAGACGTTTTGTCTTGACAGTCTGACTTTGCTCATACTTACTCTTTCATTCTACATGCCTTGTAGGAAAAATTTGATGTCCAAGCTCTTAGGAAGTTCAAACAAAGATAGGTCTACCCATGCATAATAAATGTCCTTGAACTCGACAATCTTTTCAAAGGGTAGAGCAGCACAGTTGGAGCTATGCGTTTCACAGCGTCTTCCATTCAAAAAAAGACCCTGATTTCATTCCAGTGTCCCAGCCTCACAGAACCTATACAGGAGGTGCACTGACTTGCCTTGTAATTTTTGTACTTTGGCACTTCCTCACTGCGAAATCTAAAATCTTGACATTCCCATTTCCTGTACCCTTCCACAACTTCCTCTGTTTCAGTGAGTTTCTATGCACTAGGGCAGAAAGTAGTTTATTAATATGCCCAAAATTGATGAGAGGGTGACAACTGAGATAACTCACTGACATAATGTACAGTACTAGAGATGTGCAGGAACCCCAGCATATTACATTTGTATTGCATCTCCCTTTGCAACTGCCAACAAAGATCCAATGAAATTAAACTGACTCTCAGGAATTGCTCCACTAAAAACAAAATTAAGATAAAAAAATACTCCAGTGATTAAATGATCTCCAAAAATGAACAAATTCTTTTTAAAGAAAGGTTGCTGATGATATTTTCTGTCCTCTCCTACTGAGATATTCACCAAAATGACTTCTGATGACTAAAGAGTACATTATTAAGGTTCAAAACAAAACCTTTTACTCTTTTCTAATAGACATATAATCTACCTGTCACATAAACTCATTTTTTTCTATAAACTGCACATGGAGCAGAGCAGCCTGTACAGATGTAACACTTGGCCTACTTCACACAAAGAGTTACAAACCAAATATTAAAACCACCTCTCTTCCCACTGTACTAAAAATGTATCTTCCTCCTTCACTTTCACAGATCCATTTTTATAATTTCTAACTGCTGACCATTGCTATGGCAAGCAGACACCCACAAAAAACTGTTGATCCACGTTTCTCCATAGAGGTCAAATGAAATATCTTGGATTTTTTCAAATCCACATTCTTGATTTCACTTTAACCACAAGTATGACTTTCAGGTATTGACAATCATTCACATAATTTCTTGGGTTTGCTTGGGTTCTTTTCATCACAATAGAATCACAGTTCTCACAAAAGCCTTCAATACATTTTATCAGCTTCCAGAATATTTATCCAGGCCAGAGTGATACAAGTGGAGTTCCTGCAGATAATTTTGTGAGATGAGACCTGTCCAGCAATTCTGAGCATTTGATTTTCTAGGTGTTGAGACATTTAATAATGAACAATTTAGAATAATCAAATTTGAAAACAGGACTATAACTATTACAAGTGACAAAATATATCACTGTCCCCATCTTCTCCCATAAGGCAGATTGCTTTCATAATGAAATCAGGATTTGGAGTATCATGAGAAGGAGAGGAAAAATGGAGTAGGTATTCTTCTTAAACTAGAGTTCTGTATGTGTTTGACTGGACTGAATTTTTGCATTTTTCCTATTTTACTGCAAGCTTATAAGAAAGAAATATTATTCCTATAACTCAATCTATTCCTAAAACACAAGGCACTTGCCTTGCTTCACTGATCAGGAATTGCCTGAAGGATACCAGAATGCTTTCATTGCAGTTCTACTTTTATTGGGATGGGTTGTAGGTATGAGCCATGGGCTTTAGAGACGGGATTGTATTCATAACTCAGTGTGATACCCACCCGCAGTGGATAAACTCTGACATTAGTTTGGATTAATTCTAATAGATTTTAATTTATTAATCACCTTGAGATGCAGCTTTTCCTTAACATTCTTTCTACTTCACCAAAGGTACATCTTGTAGCACTACTTCCAGGATCCCTCTCCTCGTATTGATTTGTGAATTTCAAAGGAATGAAAAATATTATTTTTCAAGGCAAGTTCTGCCCAGGTGATCAACTACTTATTTTTCACACGCTGGTCTTTCGTCATGAACTTTTGAATCTTATGTAAGTGGGAGATGTAGTATTTATCTGAACTATAATGTACTCTCTAATATTTATTACATACATTTCTCTCATAACCCTGTTTATCCTTCTTATTTGCCATTCCATTTCAGATGCACTATACTTACTATACATTCAAATTGCCTCTGATGATAGTTTATTTTAAAATTTCTTTATACTCATCTTGACATTTATTCAACCCACTTACCATTATTATTTGATGGCACACATGTTTTTCTAACAGTACATTAACTGGAAGGTTTTAATTTCTTTTCTGGCATGAGTATAAATAATTTAACTCATCAACTAGTCCCTGCATTCTTTACTAATTTAGTCTGTTTAAACAGTGTGTAGGAGGAACTAAATAAATGTTGAAAGTTTGGGATGAAATCAGATATGATAAATGAAGGAAGGGAAAGTACAATATTACATTTTGTGCAAATCAGATCAAAGTCAAATATTATTTATTGTCTAATTTCCCCTTGTACACATTGTGCCAGGAAGGAACAGTTTGCTGTGTCAACAAATCTATGGATTAATTTATTCCTGAAAGTAGATGTGACCCTGTTTATTTCAAGGTAGTTTAACTGTTCTCCTTTGCCTAATGATACCTAATCTCTAGAGGCTCAGCTTCAGCCAATTCAAGTTTTAGCCTCATCAATGGCCCCCTAGCTATCCTACTTTTTTGAGAAGCCCTTTCATTTTTTATTTAAGAAAAACATATGGGAAAGGATTTTCATTGAAGAATTTTTAGTATGGGCAGAATTCGCATGCACACTCCTCCCTAGAAGTGCTATTTATGGCATAAGACATTTTCTTTCAACATCAGATTTTGGACTAGAAAGGATGCAGTACCCCTTGAGTATTTTGTGTATATATATTCTGTGTATTTGTGAGGCAGCTTTCACATCTTTCATGAAATCACCATGCAGTGAAAGCACCACCATGCATACTTCTCAGGTTTACTTAAAATTTTCACAAACCAATGTTCTATGGGCAAATGGCTTTAACTATTTTACTAACCAACAACTACTCTTGGCTCCAAAAATGACTGCTATCTAACCTACATTAGTTCAGAGTTCACATTCAGAATGTTTTTCTGAACCAATAACAATCCATTTCTTATTCTAGGCTACTGATTATTGATATAATTATGAAGCTTTGAAGAAACAGAAAAGAAATAGTGTTGAGCAAAAAAAAAAGTTTTGAAGTTTCCAGTTTTAACAACTTATATTAATTGGATCACTGTAGAAAATACAGATAATACATCACCTCGACAGACAGATATTTTGCAGGGATAGTTATGCACCAAATCTTCTTCAGTCTGTAAAGCGTTTAGATCTGTAGGAGGTTTCTATCTGCAGTAAGCAGTCTGCCACATGCCATGCAGCTTACAAAATGTGTCAGAGTGTAGGATAGCTGTGGAAGAGACGTGTTACAATACTTGCTATGCTCTAGTTTCAAGTAGCATTATCCTGGACTTATTAGTGCTGTGAAACACTGCTGTGTCCACACCGTGTAATTTAAAATCAACAGTTTTAACATTTCTTTGGTGAGGTAACATCACAAGGGCACACACATGCAAACAATCTCTGAGTCAAAGAGCACCACCTACACAGTGCTAATACATTTTCCTAAACAATAAATCTTTATTAGTTTTTCTCCAAAAGAATTTTTAATACTAAGCCATGAGAAGCAGACATTTTCTGGAAATATCTCAATACCTTCACCAACAAACAGGACAACCAAGACTTTAGTTTTTTCTGTGTCTCTGTGGCAACAGCTTAAACTTTATGGTTACAAATGTGAAATCACTGCCTCATGCCAGCCTAAAAGCACAGGTTCAAAGGAACTTTCCTATATCCTAAACTTCAGTGACTTTCTGAAAGCTCTTAAGGTTAATATACTTTGCTGGTCGAAGTGTTTGCTGTGAGGCATAAGCACTTGCAACAGTCCTGTCTTACAACTCTTCAAAATTCTTTGCACATCTCATGAGTTTTTAGATTGATTCTTTGGCCCCAAATCTATCCTGAATTAAAGGGCTCTTCTCTGTTGTCTGAGTACATACAGGGAAAAAACTTGGCACAATAGTCTTTCCTTTAAAGAATACTTTTCCCATGCTTTCACTGGCCATAGATGAGAGGTCACACACCAGACATAGGGCCATATTTCTGCCTTCAGGTAACTACTTTTCAAACACTCAAGACAAGGTCACAGGTAACACTTATAGAAGTCTGTTTGGACGACAGAGGAGATCTGAGACACTTTACTGTCTGTAGAATGTATCTATGACAGATAGAGCATGAGACTACTTAAAGAATTATTTTTTAACTTACTTAAAGAGTACTGAAAGGTTATTTAAAAAATAATCCATCTGGGTAAGGTTATGGATACTTCAAGCAGAGAAAAAAAATGGTGTGGTTGGGAAAAACTGAGACTGGTCATTCAGTGTGCCAAAGCAAAGCAGAATAAAACCCAAAATAAATAAAATATAAGAGAAAATGAAATGAAACCAACCAAACAAACCTTAAAGAATGTTTTGGCATGGATCACTGTTGGAAAAAAACCCAATGAAACAACACTGAAAAACAAGTAACCTTGCCCTTCCTGAATGAGGAAAGTTATTCACTCACAGACACCCAAGAAAGACAATACTGCTATACAGACTAGACAGAAGAGGAACATAATAAAAAAATAGAAAACAAAAGTTATCCAAGAAAAAGACAAAGTTTTTACAGGCAATAGATATTCGTGCTGGTGATAGTACCATCAGCCAGTACCGAAGAAGCACTGTCCTCTGCCAGGTAGAATTGCACAAGTTCTTATAACTTATTTTAAACCAATGCTTGAAAAACATAAAAATAAAAGAATTATCGGAGTCTGTTCCGCAATATTGAGTTTGCATCCTGAGAACACAGTCAACTTAATCAGGTAAAAAATTAACAAGGCAAATGCTAATACATAATGAAAAATATAGACATTGTTAAAATAGATATTCTGTAGAGTGTTGGTCTCTCGGTACCATCAGAAGATGGACCTAGAGGCAAAATCTCTACATATCAGGAGAGAGGGGTCACTTAAATGGAAGCAGAGTAGGACATTGGCTTAGTTTCACTGAAGATGCTAATTTCTAAAGAAGTAAAATAATTTCTCATCAACATCTGCATTTTTCTTGATGCTTCCTAGAGAGGTGAGGAGCAGACAAGTCATTTTAATATGAACACCAAGCTGATAACAACCAGACCTTGTATGTCTGAAAGAAAGAGTAGAGATGGGAAAGGTCATATGTTAAGAGCAAACTAAATCTCACTTAAAAAGCGACAAGCTGGTAACTCATTAGATACTAAGGATAAATTTATGAGGTCCAATATAAGGACCATTTATTTAAAAAACACCACAGTTAAATAACCTTTCCAGAGTACATTTCAACAGAAAAAAGTAGTTAAATTTGCTAAAAGTGAAATGTTGGTCACCCAGGCTTTCTTTCTCTAATATGCTGTTCATAAGAACAATTCTATCTACAGCACAGTTACACAGAAAGCTTAAAAGAAAGAAAGGCTCCAATTCTCCTTTTGAAAGTCTGTCTAAATTCTATTCCTTTTAATCCTGAGAGTAAACAAAAGTTACCATTTTCCTGTTTATGATCGATTTGAAACTCTAAAAATGGGTTCTGTGAGCATGGTTAATTAAGTCAGATCAGCAGCCATTTGAAGACTGTAAAGCAATAATAAAGGAAATGTGAAAATGGGGAGAAGGGTAAATTTAGTGGGGAACTGCCTCTCAAAAAAAAGATATTTCACTTCATTTCAAGCACTGTTGTTATTATCATTTGCAACAGAAAGCAACAGAAGCACTAGGTTTTGTTCATTGAAGATTTGATTATGACAGCAGCACATCAGGAAATTCAAATCAATATGTCTACCTTCATAACTTTGTGAATGGTGCCCTAATATACAATACCCTCAGAGGTTGATTCTTTCTTATAGGGGGGTTAAATACTTCTTCAATTTTTGTTTTCATAACCCTATGAGCAAAATATGATGTCTGAGTGGGCACACACAGCAATGTTCATGGGGTCCAGAGATGACAGACCTATACTTTCAGCTTGTAAGTGCTGAGCTGAAGGAGTGATGGACCCTTGCAAAGAAAGGAAGATATCAAGTCATGCAGGCTGGTGTCTGGATGTGGAGGGGCAATGCTCTGCCCTACATGGGACACATGGGCACTTCCTCTGCATCTCCAGCTGTCCTCAGATTCTGTAAGAGTACACTACAGTCCATTTACTAAGGCAGACTCCTGAAACTGTGATTTCATAACAGGGCTACTGAGATTTTTAAAGGGATCAATAAGTATAAACTAAAAAAAAAAAGGACAGGTCATGGACATTTTTCTTAGTGCCAGTTTTTCCCAGAGGATACATTTTTCAGAAAGGATATGGTGAGTTATCTCCAGGGTTGACAAGGCCAGATAACATTTCAGTTATTAGCAGTAGGAGGATTAATGGACATCCACCAAAAATATCATGTTCAATACATGGGTTATTCAGGGATGAGGATGATTGAATTTGGAAGGAAATTGTTAAGGTATCTGAAAAGTTAATTTGAAATGGGAGGAGGTACTAAGCATTAGATCTTATCTGAAGGCTTATTTGAAGCAAGGGTCCAAAGCATTTGTCAGTTCTACAGATGCTTTAATGCATGATTAATCAGAGTAGGAAATGGACAGAGATCAAGGGATACCCCAAAGCTGAGAAATGAGTTTAATTATGCTGTTTGGAGTAACAAGAGTGAATCCACCTTCCTATGCCTTTTTTTGCTTCTACAAAAGGGGTAGGCAGTCAGGTATGAGTAAAAGAAATATGGATAGGATATAAGGGAGAAAGGACAGCTGATGATATAACTCTAGTATGTGAAAACAATTCAAGAAGGTGTTATGATATGCACTGTACAATTTATTGCCAGAGTACCCACAAGAGCTAAACTAATAAATTCATGCCCTAATTAAGCCACAGCCCTTTTATCTTGTTTTTCATCCTAGACAGAGACAAGTCTCTTGTGGATGATAACAAACAAGATATTTGCATGCAATAGGTTGTAGAACTATGCCCTTCTGATGCTATGGTTTGATCAGTTTGTCCACAGGTTCATTTATGCACATTCTTTCTTCATATGCTATGCTACACTACCATTAAATTTAGGTGGTGATAGTGAATCAGCACTTTTGAGAGAACTAAATTGTAACTTCTCTATCCTACCTTCTTTTCCACTTTTTGTTTCTTTTTCTCTTTTAAATTTTCTTTTCTGAGTGAGGTTGTCCACTGAACTCTTTAAAATCACCTTAACACCTTTAATCCATGCTTTCCTAATGCTGTTGTACCTGATTCTTGTCCTCTCTTTGTTACTTACCCTGAATGCATTTTTATTGTAATACTATATCACTTATTTGTTTGCTTACCTCCAAAATGCATCATTTCGATCCCCTCTCTTTCCTTGTAGAGCACATTGTGTAGCATTCTGAAGATTTTTGTCATGTTTTAGATTTTCTCTGGTCAATGTCCTCTCTTCATAACAGAGTTCAAATACAGATTTAACCCTGTAGTTAGTGCTTAACAGAGTGTAAAAAGACTGTGATTTCCCTGACTATAAAAAACCACCCAAAATATAAAAAATACCTTTACTAATGTATCCAATGCAATTTCTAAACTGTGCACAGAGATACAGATATAGCGCATCATAATGTTGCTTTTGTCTATTCAGTTTTCTCATATTATTTCCCCAAATCCTTTCAATCAATTCTGATGCAGTTAAAGCATTCTCAATTCTCTGACTCCTATTTCCTTCTGCTATTTGGATTTGTTGTCTCCCATAAGTACATTCCACTTTAATTTGCCCTGAATTGACAGAGTGATGACTTTCAGTGTGAACTGCTTACTTCGTTTATCCGGAGAGGAAATAGTATGGACTGATTATAAATTCTTAGGGCTCAGCCTGTTTCTGAGAAGTGTGGGAACTGTTGTGGGGGTGACTGAGCCCACAGCAGGAGAGGCTGCAGAGGATGGGCCAGCCACAGAAGGGACCAAGGAGCCAGTGGGGGCAGAGACCCCTGGTGTTGTGGGCCAGAGAGCCCAGGTGTTGAGGGCCAGAGAGCCCAAGAACAATGGGCCAGAGAGCCCAAGTGTTGAAAGGTTCCAAGGTCCAAGATCTCCCCCTAAGTCTCCCTAAGGGGAGAGGAAGGTCTCTCCCCTCCAGGCCCTGCTATGGTACATTCCCCTATTTGGTTAGCCTGTCAATTTGTGTGTCCTTATACGGTTTAGTTCTAGAGAGTTCTCCCTCACTCAATGCCTCATAGGCCTTGTTCCCCTGCTCCTCCCCTCGGTTACTCTCATTGGTTTGTGTATTATAACTCCGCCTTTTCTCCTCCCTTTTACCCTCATGTTATTGGTCCTCAGTGTTCTCTCCACCCCTGTTTGGTTTGGTATATAACCTTGTGTCCTCCTGTATTCTTTGGCTCTTCATCCCTGGACCTGCGCAATAAACCTTCTGCCTCAGAAGAGCCCCTCCTGACTCCTTACTCCTGGCTTAAGGCGTGAGTGTGCGAGTACCTGTGCGTCCACCTGTGCTGGTGGGAGAGGGTGTCAGCTGCAAACCCCAGGAAACCCCTGAGAGGCGAAGGCGGCATACCTATCTCAGTGTGGTCACCGCACACCACACTGAGGCACTGCCGGACGCAGGAGCGCTTTCGGGAAGATTGCGGCATTTTACCACCTAGCCGACCTTGCTGCAACAATCTGTAACAGACTGTTACCTGTATTACAGGAGCACCTGGAAAATCCAATTCAGAGTTGATAAAGGCCAGCCAGGAAATGGCTGTCCATGTGGCATAAAGCAGTATTTTTAACTCATTGTGGACTTCACAGGTAGGCTTTTTGTCACCTGCACAGCAAATACTAAATGGAGTTGGAAGCTCAGGTTGTGAGATGCTAGTTTTTGAGGATGAGTTTATTTGGAAACAAATAGACATGTATGGAACAGCACAAATCGCAAAAAGAAGTACCAGGAGGACAGGAAAAATAACAGTTAAAGCTAGCATATTTGACAGGCAAAACAGACTGTCCTCAGGTGGGAAGCTGAACAGGAGAGGGATCTCCAAATCACAAGCACATTAAAAGCATGAAGTACTTTTAAAGAAAAAGACTTTCTGTCTGACTTATTGTTTGGATATTCAGGATAACAGTTTTATATTTGATGTCTGCAGGACAGAAATTGACATTTGTAATCTGGTGTAGTAGGATCTTAATCCAGAAATCACAGAGAAAATGCAGAGGCTGTTCAGGGAATTCAATATTCAGTGTGGGTGTAGGGTGTCTACAATTCTTTTCTTTCACTGATTTACCTTATGTTGACATGGAATAATTACATTGAAGAATAAAAATACTGAACTCTGTAACAATAAAAAATCCTCAGAAATTAATAGTCAAAACTCTGAGTGAAGAAAAAACCACAACCAATCTTTCATAATTTGTGCCAATTTCAATTCAGAAAGCAAGAAAAACTAAAGTAGCATAGAGACAATCCACCTGTATTCTGAAAATGTTTTTACTTTGGCATCCGAGAATATTATCAGTTAGATGGTTCAAAAGGCTTTGAAGTTTATGTTCTTGTTGTGTTTTATATTTTTAATAATAGATTAAATAGTGCCTTTTAAAAATCGAGGTGTGGTGGGATGCTGTGAACCAAAACTTCTTTCAAAGGCATGCAGCTGCACTTCAGTCTGATTTATGCTGGTCGATAGAAGATAACTACTTCATGTCTGCCTTTATAGGAAGCACTTGATATACTTGATGAATTTTACTAAAGCTTAAATTCCAGCTTTGGACAATGGGACATTGTTCCTGTTCTATTACTAGCAGGGTAGCTGTAATATATTACAACAGAATAGCATCCCTCTAGTGTCCATTCACCTGAATCATTTCAGTTCTCATCCATTATGTACCCAGAGAAATGAAACAAGCGTCTTTTTCTCTGCACAGTCTGTAAATTATGAAACATTGTATAGCCAGCCAAAGTGAATGATTAACTGAGATCAAGAGATATTTCACAAAAATGGCTCATTCTTCTCAATCAGAACCACAACTTGGTATACCCCATCAGAAAATGATGTCATATGTAAGTGTTCTTATTCTGATCCCTGGTAAGAGCTATTGTCATATGTTGTGTAATAGCTTACTATTGCAAGAGCACAAAAATAAAACCATTTTAAGGATATTTTTGTCTGTATGAAGGACACCTTGTTTCTACAGAATCATGTTCTTTTTTATTAGCTGTCCTGGGTTAGTTATATATTCTATTACCACCCACAAAAGCTGGATAAATTTCGTAATTACACACCTGGGACTCCTTATCTCAACTGAGATAAGCACTCCAGCCGACAGCAAGCACCACCCACCCTGGTTATCTGATCTCAGGTAATGGCCCATTAGCACCACCCAGCCTGACGAATTAGCTTGAATCCCATCGGAGGACCCTGGATCATCTCTGAGAACCCTGGGAAGCATCTCGGAGGAGTCCAGGGCTCATCCAAGCTCATTACCGAAGCAACCAATAGAACATCGGGAAGATCCTCTTCCATTGTGAAAGTCCGCGCCCCTGGGGGAGGTGCCAGCCAAGAAACACAGCATAAAACAAGGGGTTTGGATCGGAGAAGGGCACCCTCGAATCGACGGGACTCCGCTCTCGGGACTCTACTCTCGACGGGACTCTCNATTGTAATTTTGACCTAAAACCTCTCGAGGTATTCGGTGTGGGGTTAATTTCCCTTGCTGGTTTACAGCCAAACCAGCACATTAGCACATATAATGTGATTGAAAATCTGTCGGCAATTCCTAACATGGACCCTGCCCAGTGCAAGCAAAGGCACCTGGACTACACTGTGCATGAGCAAAATCAACTTTATTGAGAGAGAGAAAACATGTGGTTTATATACGTTCTTTCGGTCACCCGTCTTATTCCTTACATGGTATTCTTTCGGTCACCCAACCAATCACACATCCTCAGTCCTTATATGGATCCTAGGGCTTCACATTCACCTGAACAAAAAGCCCGCCGCCATATCAGCTCTAGTGGGGGCCCATGGTCCCACAAAAATCTATAATAAGAAGCTTTCATAATGAAAGTATAACATTTTGACAGTTTGAATTTTGTGGCAAACTTAAATTGCATCACTCTTTGAAATGATAAATATATTTCTTGATTATTTGTCTTGTCAATATTTAGCTTAATCAAATTTATTTTTTACCCTAGATTTGAAAATACTGAGGTATAGGTCAAAACATATTTAACAGCTTTAACTGGTTACCACTTTGCCTTTCAACGTTTGCAAGCCTGAAAGAAACTATATTCTTCAAACAGTTCCTCCCCTAAATTTAATGTTAGGTGTAATCTATTTGCGAATGTGTCACTTTTTGCATTACTGCAGAGCATTTAATTTCAAATTGTTGTCCACCATTCTCTAATCCATATTTGTCATGGGTTTTGGACTGAAATTATTGATTATTTATATTCAGTTTATTGCAATTTCTCCTACTAAGTTTTTGTTGGGGATTTTTTTTTCCTTTTCAATGTAGTCTACTACTTCTTGTGCAAACATTAGCTTCACTTTGTGAATATTTACAATAAATCTGAATTTTACTAATATGGACTGTGTCACTGAATTCAATAAAACTGCTCAGGTTTTAAAAGTCACTCACATTTTCAAATTTTCCTGATTCATGGCTTTACAAAATAAGCTTTCAGGAGCTGTAATGATCAGTGCATGACACGGTTTTGTGTAGCCCTTAACACGTAGTTGTCTTGATCCCTGATTAAATTCTGTTATCCCACTGGGCAACGAACCTTTTGAAAAAAAGTTTCTCACCCAGAATTCAGTGTTTACAGCACCACATAATATATCCTTCATTGTGAAGGTCTCCTAATAGTTCAGGCAAATATGTAGTTTATGCAAATCTATACATGAACTTTTTCTTATCAATGTAGTTCCATTTTCCTTTTAAGCTGAGTTGCAATTCATCACTTCTGCATAAAAGCTCTCAAAGAGTAATGTCTTAACCAGTATAAACTTTTCTATTCTGACTAATGTAAGTGTCTTGAAAGTTTGGTCTAATGCTTAAAAAACTGTAAGTAAAATTTTTTTTTTGAATGCTCATCTTTGACTTTACTAGCAAAGCAATGCCTTCTTTTCTTTTTTTTTAATTTGATCTTTTAAAAAAGCTCTACAAATTTGCATAACTAAGATTTCAGTGAAGTTATAGCAATTATCTTTGAATGGGGCCCAGTGGTGAACTAGGAATGTATTTTCTTCCATCGTTTGCATTAATTTGATACAATGCCTGACTGTCTTGCCTGGTCACAGCTTTTAATGCCCAAAATAAAGAAAATAATGATTGTTAACAATAGCAACCCACACAGATTATCAAACAACAATTAGCAGTTAATTCCCATCAGCCTTTGAAAGACAGGAGGTGAAAGGCAAGTTAGAGGGAAAAAAAGGTGCAAAAGAAGACCACAAGATGTATGAATAGCAAAATAAATTAAAGCAAATCATATAAATTATGAGCAACAGATCAGGCAAGTCCATAAGTATTTCATGCATGTTGTCCCTTGAGCATTAAAATGAGTGCACATTATATGGCTCATCATGCTTTATTATGTTTACAACTTTTGGGTTGTTTCCGTATTTGAAGTCAGCACTACAAAGATGAAGTTCTGAAGGAAAAAAACCCCCTTTTACTAATTACTATCCCTTTCATAATATAACCCTGTCAAATATTTCCATATACCTAACTGTATGTGAGACAGCTGGCTAGGCACAGATGTTTTGAGTACATTTTTATTTGTCATGTTCCCATATTACTTACAAGTTATTCCTACATGCATATGGAACTATGGAACATACATATACGTGTGTACATATCAGTTTTTAAAGAGTAGGTCGAGATTTATAGTTCTCAAGAAAAAGGAAACAAAGAACAAAACCCCCAAAACCAACCAGAAAGCCCACACAACCTGGGGAAAAAAAAATAAAAGAGGAAAAAATAGTGTCTTTTACCTTGTTATTAAGAATGACCTCATAGATGAGACTTTTCCCTGAGGAAAATTATTAGTTTGAGATTCCTGAAACCTTGGACTATCTACTCATCTATCACTGGAAACTGCCTTTCAGTAGCGTTTTTGTTTAAAATAACTTACACAATTATTACACAGTAGCTCTGCTCAGAAAAAAAATGGCTTTATGGCCCACAGATATTTAATAGCTCAGCTACAACTGATCTGTCTGATGGATAGGGCTTTTAACCACACTGTGATTTTTGGAAGACCATAAGTGGAAGGAAACTAATTGAATTGGCTTTTGAATTGGCTGGGGGGCTGCCGTTGTTTGACAGACAATGAAAACAATTTAAATCACCTTTAACAAGAGAATTCCTTTGACTCTGGGAGTATCACCATGAATTCACATACTATTCCCTGGGGTGCCAGTGGAAACCACACTTTTAATTGCCAGTGTTGCACATATATAATCATATTGTCAGCAGGGTGTGTAGCAACTGCACTGGGTCTGCACAGTACCGTAGAGGGAAGCTGTTAAATTGGGAATGTCTTTGCTCCAGACTAGAACAAATAGCTAGACTTTGGCAAAGAAAAAAATCGTTCATCTTTCTTTTTAACTAAAACAAAACCTTTTTCAGGTGCATTGCATAGAATTGGTGCTCAGTAGAGCAATGAGCTCTTGAAATTTCTTGATGTCTAAAAGCCATGAATTTCTTGCCTGAAGAATATAATCTCTTAGGTGAATTTCCTATTCTTCATGTTCAATAAAAATAAATCTTAATCAAAAGCCCAGTTTGAGACAATTAATTTCACTTCCAAGTTTGGTGGGGGATTGTGTAAATTGCTATGGCATCCATCTTTCTTTCTGGGGTTTTATGATGTTCTCATCATCATAGCTGAATCTTTGTTGTCTTATAAGTAAATGTAAGTGATCTATTTCTTTCTTTCTTGGCTGAGATTTATGTGCTGCCCTTTTCGTTCTCCTAACTTTATGTTTTCTTTTAGAAATCTACACTTCATCATTCTCTGTGGTACTTCCATTCATATTTATTACATTTGTGTTGTTCTTTGTAATACTTCAGAAACAGTATTTATGCACAGCTGCATCAATTTGGTGTGCTGCAATTAAGACTGGTGGTCAGCCATGTAGAGAACTGTTACTCAGACACAAGTTTTACTTACACTTGCTGTAGTATTTAAGGTAGAGTTTTCTTTAAAGGAAGCTACTACTAAGCATTTTCAAAAAGAGTTTAATCTACAGCATTGGATCCTCAAATGTGGGGGCTCTTTTCAATTATATGCTTCTACTGTACTTTTTAAACATAGTCCATAAAGCATAGGTTTAAAAAAAAAAGATAGCTGCTCATAAATACTAATGTTAATGTAATTTTCTGTAAATTAAAGTAAGTAAGTGATTTTTGGGTTTGGTCTGGGTTTGGGTTGTTTCAGGGTTTTTCCTTGGTGAAACAACAAAGTAAACCTAAAACCAAAAATAAAAACAAAGGTTTGAAACAACCAAAAATTTATTTTCTTCATGAACTGATTCTATTTCAATTAGCAATACTATTCTATCCTGTACATAATGTCATCAGTAAATATGTAGGAGAACAGAAAAGGGCTGCAGGCAGCCTATTCCTTGATGAGTTACAGCTGTGTCCTTGAACAAGACACATAAACAAATTTGAGCGAGCAGAAGCATAGAATACGGATGTGTGTTGACATTTTTACAACAAGAAGCAGAGAAATTTATGACCAATTAGAAAAGGGTCAAATGCACATGTACATAGCTTATTAGCCAATTATGGTGCAGAAAGGAGCGTGTGTTGTGCATGTGATATAAAGTATAAAAATTTGTACTGAGGGATAATAAAGTGCGGATGCTTGTCACCACCAGGAGCGTTAGGAGTGTCTCTCCACACATTGCTGTCTGGGGTTCCTGCATTTGGTGTTCTATTGAATATTTTTTATAAGCAGAGTTCTCAAGAACACTCTAGGAGAGGAGGAAAGCATGAGTGACTACCAACAACAATGAAGAGCTACTGAATATAAGAACTTTTTTTTCTGCTACTGTGTTTCCTTTTTCTTCTATGCCAGGAAAAGCAGTGGTCACAGAGGTGGCTTGATGAAAATGTTATTCTCATGTTATGTTCAGATTTCTGGAAATTCCCTCCAATCAAGATGCAAGGACTCAACATAAATACCAGTGGTTTACTTTTTCCTTTGGTTTTCAGAACTTCCAGTGTATTTTTTCATGCATCATTGCACTGAACTCAAATACCTACATACAGATTTCTAGATCATGGATTCCCATGCAAAAAATAAAAAAAATTAACTTTTTTCAGATGAATAAAGGTGACTGAAAGGTGATCAGCCTGCAATTTCCCAAGCTTTAGGGATGTTTTTTATTTTAACAAGAAACATCAAGTGTTAGTGTTGTACCATTGTGCAAATCATGATAATACATTCACCATGTGCTGCACAATTCAGAGAAAAGGAAATGTATAGACTAAAAGCAGAAGTTCGGATGCTGCTGTGTACGAAAAACAACTCTGGAAACAGTTACTTAAAGTTATACCTGATTGGATGACCTGAAGGATTAATTCTGTGCACTTACTGCAAGCGGTTCACCTCTGTCTGACCTGGATCTGACAGGGTTACATGTTGTAGACATCATTCTATTTATTATTCTTTTGACTGCAGAAGTCAAGTTATGCAAGTTCCTGAAAGAACAAGTTATTCTTCCAGGAATTAAATTAACAGACATTTATCTATTCCCCTGAAGACTCGAATGAGAGGGGTAAACCTCCTCCTGATTTCAAGAAAAATATGAGTGTGTTGAAAATTTTATCATAGTATATGGCATTAACAAATATTAACACATAACATGCTGTTATTGGCAAGATTATTAAGAAAACAATATATGTTAATTTTGTTTCTGGAATAAAAGATTTCTCTTGTCAGTGCTGACTTAAAGCCATTGGAGTGTTTGCAGAAGGACCGATCACCAGAAATCAGGCTGCCACTTGACAACATCTAGTCTTGTTAATCCAGTAGGAATTACCACTAGGATATTACCTGACCCATCATCAAATTAGCAGTCTAACAACTGAGACTTTAATGGATTTATCAAATGACTGGAGAGAACTTTACAGGGATAAGTGCGAAAAAAATCCCTCTGGCAACTGCAGCAGACTCAACCCTGGTCATCCACATGATGAATGCTATTCATGACATTGCATAGGAAAGAAAATTATGCACAATGTGATTCTCAAGCAAGAATGCCTTAGTGGAGAATGTTTAAGGACACTTTTAGCCATATTGAAATTTGACAAAGAAAATAGTATTTTCCCATTATTAGTAAAACCTTACAGATTGTGTTGATATAAGAAAGTCTCGGGACTTGTCTAGACATATTGATTGACCTGATTTTAGGTGTAAGAGCAACTCTCTAATGGGCAGATATTATTTCCTAGATTTGGTTTTACTTCAGTTTGACTTAATGTAGCTTTGTGTTAGAACACCCGCTATCAGCTAATAGCCAGTAATAAGAAGTAGTTGTTCTGCTTAGAGTGATCCATGATCCTAGAAAGAAATCTTAGTGTGGAAGAACCCAGGCTTAAGCAGGAAACACAGATCACACTGGTCACTTCAGGAGGGCATCTTTGTGAATCAGGTTAGACTAGTTTTAAGAATATGAAAAAGAACAGTAAAACAGATATCATCTGGGATTTAGAACCAGTCAGAAGTTCATGTATAGCAATTTTTATTGTCATTAACAAGGTACCAGTAATAATTAGATCATTTAAATGGTAAGTGTTGGTATTGCTATGACCTGACAAATAATAACGGTTTATTGTATTTCGTTTGTACTGTTAGAACATTAATAACTCTAGCAACAGATTATTGTCTCCTCAATGAAATAGATTCCTTTTTTTTCCCTATAAATATTTTGAGTGAAATAAAAATGATTGACCAGTTAAAATCTAACAAAACTGGTTTTTTCTGAAAAAGTATTTTCTCATTGCTTCTTCTTCCTTTCAGAAAAAAAAAAAGGCTACAAGTACCATTTAGAATTACCCATGTGTCTAATCTTTCAGAATAGGGTGAGTTTAGTTTAGGAGAGAAAGACTTGTCACCTTGATAATATTCATGGCCCATGACAATTCTAACTAGAGCTACCATTATCAGTCATAAAATTTCTATATACTAATTGTAAGAAAATCTGGCTTTGGAGGAGTCAGTGCCCACTTACTATACTTCATAGTCAGTAACAATGTCAAGCCAGCAGAAAATGTCAGTGAATATGGTCTGATTCTAGTCTAAAGGTATTCCTCTGAATGTTGGTATCTAGAATGTTTGTCTCTTTAGTGCTGTATGTATTACCATGCTCCAAATGAAAACAGTAGCCACAGAGATGAACATGGAAAAAAAAAAAATCAAGATCCTTACTTCTAGTACACAGTGATCTGAAAAAAAAAAAAGGTTTTCTCACATTTAGCTCAGAATATAGTCCATACAGGCTAAAGATTGCCTAGGTCTGAAGCAAGACAGGGTAAGATTGTGTAGGACTGCTTTCTTCTATAACCATGAATGAATGATGATTTCAATTACTGTAGGCTCTTTGCTGCTCCTGTGTCACTTATGCCGGTGACTCATCCCTTCCTTTTCCAATCACAGCTTGAATCATGAATAAATATCTGGCAACACATCATCAAGGGTAGATCTGTAAAGAACCATCACATTTCAAATGCCCTTTTACCTTTTCAAAACATAAGATGTGTGATAGTCCTATTTGTGATCACTACAACTAGAGAATGTGAGAGCAAAATGCTGGCTTAAAGAGAGACAAACAAACAGGTCAGAGGGTAGTTTACAAGTTTTTCTCATCTAGTCTAGAAGGTCTTGACCCCCTGTCTAACCGTGGGTAATTGGTAACAGTGGTACTCTTTCAGTATGAAAAAAAGTAGACTGAAACAAAATAAATGCTGAAGAACTATCCGTACTAAGCTATGGTAGAATTACTCTGAGCTGCAGTTACAGTCCTGTGTCAAGATCAGACCTATAGTCTGAAATTAAAAAACAGAGGACAGTTCTCCCCTCCAAATATCTTCATGTGACGATAAGTCATAACTAATTAATAATCAGCTCTGATAATAGCATTACAAAAAGGTTAAATACCAGCTTATTTGTAATATTTTGACCCTGCTATGTTTTCATAGATTACATCCACAGAACCAAAAGAATGGCAGTGTGCTACACATTGTCTTTCCATGCTCACCTTCATGTAACTTAAGTGCTTTCAGAGTGTATTGCCAGCCATGACTACCATAACGTGCTGTATTGTACCAAAAGTTCTTCATATTCCCATGTTAATATGTTACTTCTTATATTCCTAGCCAAATATATACAGAGACAGCAGAATATTCTGTTAATATTGTTGTTTTTCCAACTAATCCAGTACACAACTTACATTAATTCTGGTATATCCTCTTTCCTATTTTACAACAGCCACAGACATTTCAGCTGTTGAAGAACTGCATCTTATATATTAAAAGATTTTCTGGAATTATGTTTCTAGGCATATGCTTAACAGCCAAATTTACTTTTGTAGATATTTATCATTTAGTTTTTATTAAGATCCATTTTAAGAAAAAATCGCTCCCAGTGTAAGGAGAACTTCAGGCACTTTATGGAGCTCCAAAGTCTATCTAAAATATCAGGCACTGTTCCTTTTATGGCATAAATGCAGGTGCGTAGTTTACTACACACTAAGGATAGCTAAGGAATTTTTAGACACTTTTTAGAAGGTAAAAATTGGCCTGGGAAGGTAGGGCAAAGAGTGGGGATTACAATATGAGTAAGGAAAGCTTTTTTCCTTTAATGGTTGTTCTAATATTGGAAAAGAAGTAACTTCACAGGTTTTAATCTCAGAAGAACAGTTGAATGAATGATGACTTTCATTATAAAGTGGAAAATATTTGGCCCAGAAAAACAGATGTATATTTTAGAAAGGGTTTAAAAGTGCCCTATTTTAGCACTTTTATTAAACCAGCCTCTGTAATCTTTGTTTTAAAACCTTTTGCCATACTCTCAAAAATTACTGATGGGTCTTCCTGTTTTTCATTTCTGTAGGTCATTCTGTAATATATTCAGTCACCCTTGGGAAGTGTCTTTGTGGATATTCTAGAAAAGGCTTGACTCTTCAAAAACTTTTTAAAGTACTCAGTTAAGGAGAGTAACTTAACATAAAAGCAAGTAAAGGTACTTGACAATTATGTAGACCTGAAGCTGTGTCACTTAAAGTAATATAGATTGTTTTAATTTAAGGTGGCTGAGAACAACTAAAGCCATAACAGCAAGACATATATTTTTCTCATGAGAAGACAGTGAAGGGAACTCCACCAAATTATTGAAACTTCATTCATGAAGTGAGTTACCCTTCCTTACTTTATGGATCACATTGTCTTGGTCCAGCATATAGAACTGCATGCATGTTATTGAATCCTCTTCTTTTTTGCCAGATATTCAAATTTGCATGTGGTATATAATTATTGCCCACCTTGTTTACTGTTAAACTCCCCTTTTCCAGTCTGTTTTATACTGACATTCTCAAGCATCAAAATCATAGAAATAAAATTGCAGCCTGTTTGCTAGAGTACTTTTTCAACATTTTATCTGATACACTTCTTCCAATAAACTTCATTAAGGTTTGTGCCTTTTCTCTGTGTCCCTATACAGACACAACAGAAAAAAAAATTCATTTAAAAAAAATATTGATTTTTGAGATACATTATTCCAGTGTAAGAAAGGAAGATTTAAAAAAATACCCATGCCCCATGATAAAATATAAAAGTGGATTAGCTAAAAGTAGCCTAAAACTCATTTTCTAAATGATAACCCCAAATGAATCTGAAAGGTTTGAACATGCATTTCCCACATGCCAAATTTCTCAACTCCTGGTTGATCTTGGGATTATGACTGTTTACTTCCTTCTTCATCTTTACAAACAAACAAACCCTCTAATACAAGAAGTTGTGTCAGCAAATTCTTTTTTAAGACCAAATTCAAATCAAGTGCATTAATAGGAAGAATCCAAGTGATTTTAATGGGATATGGCTTAGGTTCTTCGGACATAAGACAATTTACTGGTTTATATTTTCCAACTGGTATAACACAACTCTGATCCTGTCTGAGAATGCTGCATGCTCCAGTAACGTGGAAATTATTAGTAATAACAATGCAAGCATAGGCAGGATACACAAAAGAAGTTTAAGTATGAAAACAAAGTGCAAAACCAGTAAAAAAACTAGGTGAAATATTTATGCCATATCAAACAGCAAAAAGCATCCACAGAAGTGAAAGATTTTGTTGAAATACCAATCAAAATTACGTTAACAAAATAATATAAAGGAAATCTGATTGTTTTCCATAGGATTGATTCTGAGATCCATGCTGAGGTCTGAATGGTTTTGGCCTATTGAATTGTTATAAACTTGGTTGCAAGAAACTTAAATTCAAAGTATTTTTATTTTAGAAAGAATAGATTACTTCAACTTTGGGAAAGGCGCCCAGAGCTAAGCATATATGAGAAACCATGACAGAACTCAAATTTTGCAAAGCTAAGCACAATCTGTATTCTGGTTTAAAGCAACTTTTTTCCTAAATAAATTAGAACGTAGCATGTGTACTAGTCATTCTAAAGGGGCCAAACACAGGGCTTTTCTCCTTTCTTTGTGTACATATTGCCTCCAAAGTTATTCTGGGTCTTGAGTTAGTTCTTCTGGCTGTCCAGAAGACAGACTGACTCTCAGAAGGACATTGAAGAATTCCCTGTATAATATGCAGAATTCCCTTTCCAATAAGCAAAATCATCTTCTACCTTATTCAGGCAGTAAATTCAACTTCTTAAATAGAAAGTGAGGCTTAAGTAACCACAATGACATTAGTAACCTACTACAGGAAATACTAAATACTTCTGCTCAGATTATAGCTTATTTTTTTAATAGACTTTCTTTTCATGCAAAAAGAATATATAAAAATTATGGTTCAACCATATTCACAAAAATAATTTATGTACTTCCTTACTCATAGCAGAGATTACACTAAAGGTTTTAGTGAAAATACTAAATTATAACTATGAGATTTGAGGCTATTGACTACTCCTTAATCCATCCCTTCTTTCTTTAAGGAACACAGACACAAATTTGAAGTAGAAAAAGAAATTTCTAGTATTTTTTTAAATTCCATTTTCTTTCACCCTTGTTAACAAATTAATAAAATGGTCCAAAGAGCCAAAAGGTACTTGGGAAAAAAAAACCAAAACTGAAAATCTTTGTGTTTAAATACACTACATATTCTTCTAAAGTGACAGGTTGTTTAATTTATTTGTCCTGTTTCAGAACATTCCTTAAAAAGAGTGGGCAGAGGATCAGTTGAATTTATTTGCTTTTGGAGAACTATCGCAACCATAACAAATACAGAGCAACCCACCATGATTTGACATTAAACGTTTGGTGTGAAATGTGGGAATATGTCCTGTTTGAAAAGAAATGTTATGACTCATCAATATAGGTGGTAGGCATATGAGTCTTAGATTTCGTGACTAAAAAATACTACTACAGGAAGAAGATATTAATTGTCAAAGTAAGAAAATGTAGAGAGAAGAAACTTATGGAAGTGAGAAAAAAGTAAGTTAATGAGGAAATTGCAATCAGTCCTCTCATAATCAACCAGAAATAATTATCACAGCATGCTACCATTCAGCTGTTGATTAAAGGTATTTGCTTAATATATTTGAAATAATTATGCTTGTTCATAAGGCCCTGTCAGCACTTCTTTTAGAAATTACATCCCTGTGGGTTTTGTACCTTTAAAATTTGTTCAGGGATGCATACAAAATTTCATTAGTTTGAATTATAGCACTTCTAGTCAGATTTGATCAAAATCATGTATGTATGTACTTTGGTATGCTTAAAAACCCAAAGCTCTACTCTTGCATCCTTTACACATCTTTAGTCCCCAGTGAAGCAAAAAGAAATTACAGAAGCAAAAGAGAATGCAAGAACACTCAGAAAAGACATCTGGGATTTATATATATATGTCTAAGGCCCTCTGCATACAATTATCATTTATGAATTAATGATCATGAATTAATTTTCTCTTGTGCTTGAAGATGTTAACTTTTGATTTATAAAATCTAAATGGTAGTATTGGCACTAAATTTTTGCATAGAAATATGATTAACTTCTTTAGGCTAAGTTGCAGTCTTCATGAGTAGACTTAAAATCAGCTAGGACTTACTTTAATTCCCAGTGCTGACATTTGCTAATATTCCATTTCATGCTGCAAAGGCTATTAAAATCTCCCTAGATTGTTTTTAGAAGAGGTAGACGGTTCTTTATTTAGTTTGTGGTTGTACTAATGACTTGATGAACACATAACTCGCTCTGTTATGTTGTACATGTTGCATGTACAAACCAAAAAACTGGTTTGTACATGCAGTTGGGCAAATTTATATGAATATTTCTCAGAATTCCAAAACACTGAGCACAAGTAATTAATAGGATTTTCATTGACTTGCTGGAATATTGGAAAGAAGCATAAGGTCTCCCGTGTGCCTTCTTCTCTCCGCTATAAACAACTCCACCTTCTTCAGTGACTTGTCATAGGACTTACTCTCTAGACCCTTTGCCAGCTGTTGCCCTTTTCTGGACATGCTCCAGCACCTCAGTGTAACTCCTGAATAGAGGGGCTGAGAACTGGACACAGAACTTGAGGTGTGGCCTTACCAATGCCAAATACAGGGGGACTATCACTTCCCTGGTCCTGCTGGCCACTCTCTTTTTGATACAAGCCAGGATGCCATTGGCATTCTTGTCCACCTGAGCACACTGATGGCTTATGTTCTTTAGTCCTGTCTAGATCAATGGTTTTTCTCCTGAGCTCAATTTTGAATATAAATTCTTAAAAGCTTAAGACATTTCACTTTATAAGCACACTTAACCCCCACCTCAGGACTAAGCAGGAGGATATTGGGTATTCAGTATCTGAGTATTCTTGATGACTTGTTCTTCTGCTCATCCTCTAGATCCAAGTTAGTTCTGCCTGGGCAGAACTGTTTTCACCATAGTTGCTGCATTTAGGTCCTTATGATATGCTGTGGAGAAGAGTGTTATTTTCTCTTTTTCTCTACATGGAGATGGGGACTGGGAAGGATTTTAAAGGCTACCTGAGAAGGATTTTGTCCCTTTAGAACCATTATATTTCTTCACTGAAGACTCATGCAATTTAAAATTCCTGTATCTCACTCATGTCTGGGGTAATCTCACTAAAATAACAGATCCTGCAGTGACAATAACTGCTTACATATTTTTTGCCTTGTGAGTTCAATGTTTAAAAAGACAAAATTATTCAATTGGCCTGCAACTGAACATGTTTTTACCTGGTGGTAAATCTATCCGTCATTTACATAGCATTATACTATGGACAATATATTCCTAAATGTATATTCAGGCAGTCACTAACAAGATATAATTCAAAATGGGTTTAAGTCACCTCACATACAAAGATTTTGACATGCTATGAAAAATGTAACAACAGTGTTAAAAGTAAATGTGCTGTAAAAACAAACCAGCTGCAAACCAATGGATATGTAGTTATGAGAAAACAACATTTTTCTTTAAAATACTATAGTTTTAACACAAAATATTTTTCAAATCAATAGAAAAATATGTCAAATTTCCTGTTCTGTCCCTCTTGCCCTGTGTTTCTGTATGTTTGTGCATAAACAACAGAGGCAGAATGGTATAAAAAACTGAAAACATGATTTATGAAAAGAAAGTTAATTACATGAGTTAATGATTTAAAATTAGGGGTGTAAACCTCACTGTTTGCCATAAAATACCCCTAACAGCCTTTACCCTTCCCAATTACTGGAATTACAGTTGTTGTCTAGAATGTCCCAAAAGACCTAAGGAAAGTATTTGGAATCACAATCAGAACACTAATTGATCACTGTTATTGGTTGTTTTTTTGTTGTAAATGGAAAGTTTTCTCCTACATGATGTTCACTTTTAACACTTTACCAACATTAGTTGTATAATAAACATTGACTTTTATTTTCATGAATAGTCCAAGAGCAACACAGAAGTTTCTTTTTATGAATCCTTTTCATATAAATAGTTTAAAATCCACATTTCCAAACTTCAAAGCCAAATTGCCTTGCTGTCCCTCTCAATATTTATTTTTGACTAGCATCCCACAGATTTCTATGCAGAGAACATCCCAGCCACAATTGTCATCATCCTGAAGCAGGCAAAATAAAGTTGGCTTACTTTTCTGATCCTTTGTTCCAGCCTCTAGATTTTGATGGAAATGAAACTACATGGGATGCTACTGAAAGAGCTTTAAGAAGTTTCAGAAGACTGCTTTTGCTTTCTTTTAATATACTCAAGTGGCCATCTTACAAATATCCACAACTGGATTAGCCCAGCATACTCATTTTAGCATACAATTAGAGATCTGCATGTAAATATAGCAGAAATGAAAGCTGAAACTGTTCTAAGTTGACAGAATCTTCTTTGCTATTGCACAGATGTGATCATAGTGTTACTCTAAAATGTTTTAGAATCTTCCTTTGGCCCTATCTAACCTATCCCTTCCTCCAATGCCAAAGTACAAGAAGATGCTGACCCTGAGATTAGCTCTGTTGGTCAGATCATGGTTCTAATAAGGCCAAGGTCACTGGTTCAATCCCTGTATGGGCTGTTCACTTAAGAGTTGGATTCGATGAACCTTCTGGGTCCCTTCCAACTCAGACTATTCTGTGATTCTGTTATTAAGTTTCCTACTACATCCTTATCTGCAGCATTTCATATCGACGTTACAAACCAGCTGTGCGTTGCACAGCTATAAGTTCCCGAAGAATCCTTGTGCAGCTTTTGAAGGCTCTCACATGTAATGATTAAAATTATAATTATCTTCTTTAAATGGGAGTTAATTCCTGGCATTGGTGATGCTCTGAGGATGCACTATATTGTTTATTCTCAAAAACTCTCACTCTTACTCACTCTTGAGCCTTTTTCCCCATATTGGGCTGTCTGTGTTTATTTCTAGCTGCCTGTAACCAACTTCCCATAAGAGATGTACTTCTGGTCATTGATGAATTCTTGTGGAGTGAATTTAGGCAGCCTCTATCATGTTATTGTTAAAACACATGTATTTCTTTTTAAGAATCTACAAGATTGCGGTCTTTCTTAATGTGAATGACTTCAATTCCACTGTATATTGAACCATGAGGCTACTTATACAAGACAATATGATGATAAATCTATTGATCTTGGAAATGTAATCTCTATGTAGAAACTGCCTATGTAGTCTCATAGGTATTTCTTAGTAATCTTGCTAAATTGCAATTATTCATGTCTTTTCCCACCTAGAAGATATTGACGAATTTTCATTCATTCGGGTCTTGTCCATATATATGTCACATATGGACTTGAAAAATTAGAATAATTATAAGTGAAAAAAGAACAAAAAATATACTCCAATGTTCTGATTTGACTCTGGGTCATCTATACAACACCATAACTTAGAGAGTAAAGGTGTCACATTTGCCAGGAATTTGGCATGAGTTTCTCAATCAAAAGAGCAGGTATTTGACTTCTGTCAAACTATTCATGTTTCTGTGAGAAGTAGGTTACAGTGCTAGGAAATCATAAGCATAAATTTACCATTCCTATTTAGATTAAAATGTCAACTCTCAGCTTCATAAGGTCCATGAGAGAAGAGTTTTGTTAGAGACAGACTGGTCACTTTTCTGATACTACTGCTTCATTTGTGCCAATTTAAATATATATTCTGTAGACTCTGTTTTAAGGTAACAAGAACTGCCATAGTGTAAGTGATGATTTGTCATTGTTTTATTGTTGATATTTTATGTCACTGTCTCACCTGTTTCATAGTCTAAACTGATAGTGGATATTTTACCTGAAATGAAAGTAGGAAGTGGAGAATGAGCTGATTTGCCAAACATGTACAGCTCAAGCTGAAGCCTGATTTTCCTTTCAGTACGTTCAAAACAAATTCCAGAAATATTGAATTAAGCAATACCTGCATGTCTCAGCCTTTGATCATCCATGTTACTAGAAACAGAGTAGATATCCAAAGATCCTAAATGTATATAATCAATGATTTGTTGTCTCAGCTTCATTCTCTCTCCAAAAGAAAAACAACATTTCAGCCACAGGTGTACCTAGGGGAGTCTGTTACAAAATTAAGATGCTTTATGTGCTTAAAGATATGCAGGCATCTATGTTTCCACGAATAAAGATAGACAATTGAGCATGTTATTGAATGTGCTCAGATTGCACTGCTGTAAAGGACAGCTTCTCTTGTAACCTCCTCACATCTATTTCTAGCTGCCCCACTGAAGTTTGCTGTGTGATCCGGGCTACTATGCATACAAAGATTGTGCCTTTATATATTGATAAATTCACATGCGTTTATTTTGTCAAAAGTTCTATCTTTAATGTGCAAGCAGTTCTGAGAAGAGAAACTAGGATGAGGACAGCTGGGAAATAATCCTTTTTTCTGCTCACACCCTCTGAATGTCAGGAATGCAGAGTATTCAGTTTCACAGTGACAAAGTTTAAAGAAATGTTCAGTCTACACTACATCTCATTGCAAAAGACACATTTCTGAGAAAGACAGTCGGAAGTCTTGCATCCTTCATCTATTTGGCAAATTTTGGTTACTATTTTATTCAAAAAAAAAGATGGGATAGCAGCATCACAACATACTGAGAGAAGTGCCTAGCTGGTCTAAACTGTCCTATCCAAAGAGGTGATTTAGAAGTGTCTCAGTTCCATCCATGGCAGAGAAACAGTTTATCATGTTTACTATTTCCAGTGATTTGATTTTCACTGTGAATTGTATAGGAAGTGTAGAGGTACAAAATGCAGGGTTTAGACCGCAGATAAGGACACTAGTCACAACTTATTCTGATATGAAATAGTAAACATACTTGTTACTTCTTTGAACATGATTAATAATTAAGTACAATTTTGTGGTATTGATATTCATGTGGAAACTGCCAACACTAAAAAAACGCACTCACAAGGGAGTTCTTGAGTTACTTTTGTTCCTCGATACTTTTCTAATAAACAATCACAACTCTGCAAAAGTTACTAGCAGAGTATTTCTATCTTACAGTGTATAGGGTGGTACATTTTTATGTAGTTTCCATAACGACCAGAGTATAAGGTAATCCTAAATAATTTGCATTTCACTGCGGTCTACATTATGAATGTCTAACTTTGCATCAAATAACAGATTCAAGAGAAACACTTTCATATTTTATTATTTTACCTTCTAAATCGACTGCACAGTCATAAAAATATGTTATTTCTGTTAAATGGCAGATCTGAGAAATAAATAACTATCTATTTACTTAAGTAGTCATCTAAGTTTCTTTCAGGAAATTTAAGCATCTAAATATCTGCCATCAGGTGCACTCAGACTGCCACCATGTTGTCAGAGCAGAGTATCGTCAACACAGAAAGTAAATTTTAAGTTGCAACTTTAATTTTGTCTAGTGCTTTGGAATTTATTTTGTATAAATCTTAGTCATTTTGCTTCTCTATATTTTCGAACAATTCTTTTTGAAAAACTGTCTCACAGTATTGTGTTTATCAGGTACTGGAACACATCTTACTTGTATTTATTTGTCAAAAAACTTTAGGACTCAGCTTCAGGTGAAATCAATTATCTGCAGTGATCTATTCACTACCTGGTTAACTTTTATTAAAGTATCTCATATTTTTCTACCACTACATAGAAAGAAATACTAGTTCTAGTTTTGGTTTGGTTTTTTTTATGAATTGCAGTATCACTTAAATCTGTGTCTATTTTTTTAATGTAATATTTTCTTTTTATTTTTGTTATACTCTTACAATTGCATTGGTCTTTGAACCTGTATTAGTGCTTTTCATGGTCTAGATTGAAGACAAGTATGTCCCTCTGAGCTATGCTCGAATTTTCTTAAAAATTCAAATTAACATGAAGAAATGTTTTGCAAGGTGCTTTCATCATGTTTATGATTGCAAAGAAGATAATTGTTCTACCTTTAATCTCACACCTGTGCCCACACTGTTTATAATGAACTTTCAGAAGTAAGATATACCATGAGATGAGATGGGGAACTATTTTTAACTGTACAAGCACCAGTTCAATTTGACTTTACTATCCAGATTCTAACAGGCACATGGCATTACTGAAGAATTTTATAACTGTTAGAATTGTCACACCATATTTTTAGCCTGATTTAAGCTAAGGATTTACAGTTGTGCATAGCTGTCACTATGCTAGAGCTGATAAAGTTTCAATTCTTGCTACTGATCTATACTTGGGTTTTTTACATACGTGGAAATATTAGGATTACACTGTGGCTGTTCTGTACCTTCTTCAAGCATCTGAATTTGAAGAGACTTCTAAAACTAGCAAATGTGTCTGAAATTCTTTGCTGTGAGGGTGGCAAGGCAGTGGCACGTTGCCCAGAGAAGTTGTGGATGCCCCATCCCTGGAAATGCTCAAGACGAGGTTGAATGGGGCTCTGAGCAACATGGTCTAGTGGAAGGTGCCTGTGCCCACGGCAAGGGGTTTGGAACTAAATGATCTTTAGGGTCTGTTCCAAACCAAACAATTCTGTGATTCTATGAAATGCCTGTTTCTGCCTTGATTTTCACTTTATTGGACAGTTATGTTTGATTCAGTCTGAAAAAAAAAGCTGTCTTCATTTGTAAAAAATATATTTATATCCTGAACGAGTTCTATCCCTGGAGCAAGCATTATCTTCATGATAATAAGATCAGTCATCAACCCCAAAGAGGAAAAAGAATCCTTCAGCTGTAGGGTGGGGAACTCGAGAAAAGGCAGTGGTGGGTGAGCACCTGCTGTGATGAAGGTCTCATTCTTGACTCTGATATCAATCACATCAAAACCATGATAATTTAATGTAGCAAATTAACCTAATTTCTAAACACGGTCATTTAGATTTGTTTCAACTCATGGCAGTGAGAGAAATAATGTAAAACACTACAGGAGCACATGAGGTGTATGTCAGGACGTATATAATTTTCTTTCCAGTTTTAACTACTACAGGCAAATCAACTTTAGAAGCATGTAAAAAACAAAGGCAAAAATCTTTGACTGTGATCTGCTGGCATGGAGTCTCAGCCAGTATAGGCCTGGTTAATATGAATATTGTCTATGCAAAAGTCCTCTTAGAGAAATCTATTAACAAAAGGGAGAGGTTTTATAACTATCTTGGGGAGTTTATGAGGATACATACTACATCAATGTGCCTGCTTCTGATACTGCAAAACAGGGAGGGATAAACCACCAGCACCTCACCTCCTATGTCCAACTCACATGAGTAAGGACATGCATCAGAACTGCATGCTAATGGAACTATCAGAGTTCAACATTTTAGTTGGTCATTTCTCCCATCTGTACCTGAATGCTACCTAAGGCAGAGTGTTTTTTCACAATACAGGTCAGCATGTTGCAACTATAAAAATATTTAAGCTGTATCAAATATTTCCTTTTTAACATTGTCATTGCAATAAACCGCATAATTTTGGAAGACTTAAATACTGATGAAATAAGTTCTGGTGTTATTTTTCTCGCTCCTGTTTTCTACTCTCCAGAAATAAATTATATTCTATATAGTGATTTTTTTTTACCGAGTATTTGTGTTGCCTCTTCAAATTCCCCATAATATTGAAACAACTTTATTTTTCGTTATTATTTTCCATATGCATTTAGCCTCTACTTATCTAAGCAATTAAGATTTTTTAAAATATTTAGAATAAAAATATTTTTATGTTTACCTTTGGGAGTTTTTAATTTCCATTTCTTATAGATGTAATAAAATAAGGCAAGGAGATAAAATATAACAAACATGTTTGGCAGATAATAATGAAGAAGAAATAACTGATTCTGATATCCAAATTGCTAAAAACCAGTCATTAATGACTGTCTCATACCAAGATCTCATCCATGGCTCCAGTAGCACAGGTACAGGAGCATGATCATACAAACTATAAAATCTACATATTTGAGAGTTTTCAGAATAACAATGCACAATGCAACTCCCTCCAAATTTGAATTGTTATTGTTAATTTATCCTATAGGAACTCTTTGTAAACCTTATAGACTCTAGATGAGATGAAACTAAATTCAAATTTTACCTGCTTGTCTACTTTCTTTTATTCACCCAAATCTGATTGATTTACATAGGAGTAGCACTTGTGCATATGTGTAACTATCTGCGAATACTCAAAAGAATAAGCATAATTTTCATATGACAGATTTCACTGTATATTTCCATCAGCATTTTTCAATGAACTCTGCTGAAATTAAAGGAACTTTGACACATATAGTCATTACAGCTAATAGGAAAACAGTAGAGCTGCTTATTGATTCACATCTTAGAGGGGCACAGTCTGAGTTCACATGCTGCTGCTGCACTGTATTTCTATGAGAATGCTTTTAGAAGTGCTTTCAGTAGAACTTAATAATAATTGTGAACTGTCATGTTTACTAAATCTGCAGAAAGCTTGACCTTTAATCAAGAAGAAGGAGCATCACAAAACATCACTATTGTAGAGATAATGTACAATTCGCAGTACTGCATATTACAGTTTCTGCTCTTTGATGATTATAAAGCTTGTTTTTCACTTAGTTACCTCCTGTTGTAATATTTTCTGGTTTTAGTTACTAATATATTACTATTATATTTACAAAGAAAGAAAATGAAGTACACTTACCAAAACTGTGAATTTAAAGGATGATTTAAAATATGACTGTATATGCAGGGGAATTTTTCAAGGATCCAGTTTTAGCCCTCTTACCAGAGTACTTACAGATAACTCTGGCCTTTTCTATATAGATCATATAATCTGGTGGGTTTATTCATCTCCTAGTTTATGGCAAGGGTAGCTGCCAGGCCCTGTCCTCTTTTAATGTTCACTTTTGGCTATAATTCATGTATCTCAGCACTCAGAAGTCTTCTATTCCATTTATAAAAGTGGGTTTTTTTAGTTATTACATGTGTCTTTACTTCTAGATAACATTAGAAAAACCTGGATGCCAAGTAGGGGAAGGGATAGTTTGCTAAGAGGGTCTAAAGTTGGAAGCTGCTCCTTTTATTAATTTTTTCTCTCCATTTCTTTTTTGCAACTGACCTCAGGATAGTTCTGTTCATGTGTTTTCACAGTCACTGATGGATACTTGAACGTATGCCTAGCACAGTAACAGGGTAAATGTTGTGTTGATAAATGAGAGACATTATTTTAATTAGCCGCATAATTGTTTTTTGCACTTTAATTTATAGTAGGGTTGATTTTACATTTTTTTCAATTTAGGGGGTGAGGAGGCAGAAAGAGAGAGGTTTTACTTGCTTTATGAATTAAAGGAGTCAAATACATTGATAAATTTAATTCACTTTTAAAGATATTTATTTGTGTCTGTACATGGCCTAAGTCACTCTATTGGCCAAAATATAATTTTGATTTTCAACTGTCTTCTTAACAGAATACAAGCTAACATGATTAAGCCTTCTCTAAAAAGTTATTATTTCCTGACATATCAAAGACACAAGCAAACAACAGTACAACTATCAGTCATGTAAAGTTCTGTCTATTTAGTGTTCCTCTGAGAGTTAAATTGGTTCCACTGCACCCACGAGAGGAATCCAAGAAAGATTTTCTGCACACGTCAAATAACCTGTGCTCAATTCAATATTTAAAATATGTGATTTTATAAGCAAAATCTGGTTTTGAAATTAGTGTTATTTTCTTTTCCATGGAGTCTGTTGTATTACATGCAAAGTCTACATGATGCTGTCTGGGCCCTGAGTTTTCCGGTGGGGTGCTGCTGGAGAGGGCTGCTTCAGTGAGGAGAGCAGAGAGTTTGAAGCTGCCAGGGGAGTGAAGATCTGGAAGGACATCATTCCACTACGTCCAACAAGAAAAGCCAAGCAGGACCAATGAGGGTGATGGTGGTCAGGATCAGATGAAGACTGGGAATAGCCAGATGGGTCTGTAGAGATGAATCATGCTTGAGGTCAAGCCAGAAAGTCAGACCACAGGGTAACTTTAGGGTCAGCCAGGCAAGGCACTGCAGAACCACATTCGAGCTCCAGTCCTCCATTTTGAGGGTCTCCTGGAATTTGCTGCCCAAGCTTCTTTCTGGCTGAGACAATTTTTATATCAGAAAATATTTTCTGGTGGTTTTTTGCTCTTTATGTAGAGCTACTGTTCCAAAGTAATTAGTAACATCCAAAAAAATAATTAGGTTCCAGGAAATTCAGGCTAGAAGAAGAAAGAAGTTAGGTTTTTCTCCTTACAAATGTGGCCTCACACCAGGTGACAGTCATACTTAGTCTTGCAAAAGTTCTCTCCATCTGTCTTCTGCCTGATGAATATTTAATCTCTTTTCTGTGAACCACTGAATCTTTAATTTAATTTTAGTATACACATTTCACCCGTGACTACTGAAAGTTTAATACAGGAACAGTCTTCCTAACAGGAACTCCAGCTCATGAATCCTGCTTTCTGTCTCTTGAGTCCTCAAGGTGAGTGCTTTAACCTCAAGGCAACCCCAAGATAGAAACATTTTGTGGGCTGCTGGATGGTACAAGTTTGAATTTCCTCAGGAAGTCAAAAGAATTAAAACCATATAAATCAATTCCTGAGTGAGTGTTCTAGCCTAGGCTATTACATGAAATGGAGTTGCTATCACCATTTCTGGAGATGTTTTAAAAGAATGTTCTGTCCACAATTGCACTTTGGGAAAAGCCTAATTCTGCCCTATACTCTGAATGTTTTAAGAAGGTCTCCGAACCAGAGATCCTGAGAGGTTTTTTGGTAGACATAAACCAAGTCTTTGTTATTAGATGTACAACAAATGCATTACTTCTTGATACAGTGCATCTCAGTGAAGCATAAAGCAGAGAAAAGGATTTTTAGGGACAAGGAAACAGCATAACCCAAGGACACGAATATCTGAAGGAACAGTTTGTCTCTTTTCCTTTTTTGATTTTTCCCCCAGTCTTGCTGATGATTCATGTGTCTGTTACTCTTCTTTCCTCTGCCATAACACTCTTAAGAAAAGAAAGGATATCACATGTAATAACCATGGTCTGGTCTATGCATTATCTCCTAAACATTTAATAATAGATAATATCCAACATTGTACCTGTGACACAGAGGAAGAGCTACTGTATTTGGTTTTCATGGACAAGAAAGAAGCTTTAAACTGCTTGAGCCAATCCTATTCTGAATGTAGCAACTTCTCATATGTGGTCTGGGTTTTCATCAAAAGTAGTACTGCTTAACACATCTACTTTTTCCTGCTTTTATATCCAATAAACTTATGTTGAAGAATTTTTTTGAAGGGAGTAAGAAGGATTTGACTAGCTGATGGGCTGTGCATTGGTCTTTGGGCAACATTGCAAAGAAAAAAGAAAATTTCCTCTTTCAGGCTGCTTCATATTTCTTCCATTTCACCTCCTTCTCTTGAATGGTACTATCAGGTGGGAATTCAGAACACAGCTCTCTTACCATCCGTATTAGCCCTTAGGATGAGGATGAATCATAACTTTCACAACCTTTATCAGTTTAGACCCTGAAGGAAACAACACAAGTTTCTAATTTTGGATTGGTTACCTTGATTTGAAATTTTTTTTTATTGAAGATATGTTCATTAAATTAAGCTGCATTTTAATTCCACAAAGCAAAATGTTTCCAGAGTCCTTATTCTAGTTTTTAAAAGCAAAAAAAATACATAAACAAACAACCTGGTGTCACTTGTCACCTGTTATATTTTGGTATATGAATTTCTTTTGCTCTTTTTCCACTTTGACTATTTCACCAATTTATGATCTCATTTCAGTTTTATCTCTTTCATCCACCCTTAAAGAAAGTTTTTCAATTCAGTACTTTCAGTCATTGATATATTCATTCTCCTTCCCAGTAATACTTCATTTTAAAAGGACAATATTGCTATTTTCCTCTTAATATTCTGTACAAAATAAACCTGTGAAATAAACAAAAGCATAACATATGTATAGGTAACCTTAGGTTATTGAAAACTTGTGTTTATTGCATTTTTACTAATACTTGCTGTTGTATTTCTAAATGCTGAGAAAAATATCTCATGTTCTTGTGGTTACTAATGAAATGTTCGTTTTTATTAACTTGTACTTAATCTTTTGTTCAATGACATACATTGAAAGTGTTAAACAGAAAAGCTAGACCTTCTTTTGCAAATCCAGATGTAAATAAATAGTCTGGATTTTTATTTGCAGAGTCTAGGAATTCATCTTGTTTTAACATTCTGTGTTTTGTTTGATACTCCATAAAATCTGAAAGACATGGGTGTTATTGAATTGTTGTAAATCATAAAGCACATGTAAGGAACCTTTAATGATGATGCAAGCATGAAGAAAACCTATATATTGTACCATGACAAGTACTTGGAGTTGACTGGGCAGAAATATTCCCTTCTATTGTCAAAAGATATAGAGATACAGTTTGAATTTTCACAAAAAACAGATTTGTATATCAGTTAGGATATGGAAGACATGAAAACTAACAAAGAAGTTACTTTTATAATCCTCAAAGCAAAAACACTTGAAAGAAGATGATGATGATGATAATGATTATTATTATCTTCATCATCATTATAATTTTCATTACAATTTTCATAATCATCATAATCATTATTTATCAATTATTTAGGATGCATGTTTTACCTCTGCAACAACTTTATTTAAATTTGACCAAAAAAAATGTGTCTGGAAAGTATAAATAAGGAAATATTCTACATAAAGATGTGGAACCAAGTGATAATGTTGAAAAAAAATGAATATAAAAAAATTGAGAATACTCTGTATGCACACATGAAAGTCTGTTCTTTAAGAGGACATTAAGATAATGAGTTAAACACTCAGAAGTTAAGAAATGTCAAATCTGCATTTATGTATGATGCACACAGACTACAATAAAGTCATCTCTTATATTCCTTTTAACTAAAAGCGATTGAGATCACTTGGTCACAGAATGTTCATCATGCTTCCCCATTCTGTAACGATTTTCAGAACTCCTTTCTTTGCCCCCAGTGTTACTGCAACTTCTTTCTCAAATTTAATTGGACAAAATATTGCAATATTGTGCATATACTTCTCCTTATATTTAAGAATATCTTGTTTAAATGGTCCTTTTAGACTTATGCTTAAACTGCAGTTTAGATTAGCACATCATAAATTAGACCTGCTGCCAAAAAAATTCTTCCCAGATGTGTTGGCACAAACGTTTGTGCAGCTCTGTTATGAACTTCGTTAGCAAAACAATCGTGGTAGAATCAAATCAGTTGTTCTAAAGTCCAAAATTCACATAAATTTTATTTTTCTCAGAAAAACTACTGTGTAGTTCTGTAGATCCTTGCTTAGACAGAAGGATGGAGATAGTGACAGCAAGGAGGGCTGAAACATTTTTTTGAAAACAGCATCAGCTTGTGTTGACTTCAGATTATTTTATTTTTTTTTTCAAGATGTCTGAACCAATATATTAACTGGCTTCAGCCAGAACGGATAGCTCCTCCTCCTTTCTTTCCTGAGTTCTGCTGCTTGGCTGATCATTTGGTGACTTTTCAGGTCACTAAATCAGCAAAAACCTTCTAAAGGAGGCAGATTAATTTTGTGCTCTCTCAGTGCATGACCTTGATGACCGGACAGACACAGTCCAGGCAGTGCAAAAGAAGAGGCAGAGATGTGCAAATGGGAGCATGGGCTCCTGGAGCCTCTTCTGGCTGCCTGTGCATTCGTGTAAGTGCAGCCTTCACAGAGAACCTCATCCTTGCGCTGTGCTGCCGGTTAACAGACATGACTATTCTTCATAACCTAGCCCTCAGAGGGTTTTCCAGAGTCATTACTTCCAAAACAAAGCATGCTTATCCCAGAAGATTTCCTAACCCTTCGTATGGGACAGCAATACAGTAAAGTTGGAACAGAGGACTCCAAAGTGCTAAAAATACATCTGTATGGACATGACTTTGTTTAACTCAACAAAGACATTCTTCAGGTAAGGAAAAGAAAAATGTATCCTTTTTCTGCTTTCAGATTACTCACAGTGTCAGTGAGACCTGTCCTCTCAGTGATTTACCTCCTGAAATGTAATGAATAATGTTTTTATGGCACCATTAGCTGCCTGAGAAAAACTATCAATAGTGAGACCCAAGAACTGATCCTTCAATAAGAGTAGTGGAAACATAAATGAGCATTTCCCATCCAAAAGGAAGGGACAATTTCGAACAGATGAGTCTTCCAGGGGAATCTGTAAAAACTGATTTCCCCATAAAAACATCCATTTTAAAAAACTGGTGGTTTAGCTCTCTGCTGCTCTGAGGTCTTCAGCTCAGAGGTAAACAGCCTAGCAAACCATTCTCAATATGTGTAATTGATGGCTTTTACATTAAGAAGAAATTTGGAGGGTGATACTTCATCACAAAGCACTTCAAACTGCTGAAATCCACCATGAGAAAGAGTACATTTTCTGCTCTAAGCTTCAATTTTGAGATTTTCCAGTTGGCTAATCAATATGTGCGATGTCTGCTTCAATCAAAACAGAAAACTATAATACTAATCAGATACTAATACTAATTTTTCTTTTTAGGAAAATACCTACAGATACCACTGTTAACATTATTTTCTTATACAACACTCATTTCGGTTTGTGATGTTTTGTTTTGGTTTTTTTCATGACAGTTTTGAAATAATATTCTTCTTGACTAAAATAGAAAATTGCTTTTGGACAGATATTTCTACTATACCAGTCTCCTTCATTTTGGTCTTGACAGGTGTTATTAACATTAAAGAACATGTATTTCTTACTCAAATGCACCGAAACTTCACTGGGGAAAAGTACTTGCACATGAGTAGAGAATATCAGGTGTTTCTGTATTTTCTCTGTGACAGAGTCAATCTACCTGCTTGTGTCATGCTAATATGATACAAACAGTATTTATTAGACCTTCTGAATCAACAGAAACACCATCCATCTTGTTAGATACAGCTTTCTATGAAAGGATATGAAATCAATAATTTCTGGAGATTTTATTCTTCATGAGTTATCCAAATAAGGAACACTGTGTTTTCTACTTACAATTTATAATGAGAACAAAAAGCTCAGAAAAAAAATTTGAAAAAAAAATTTATGTTTTTGAACATACTACTCCAGCAATTTCTAGGGAGTAAAAGTGTGAATAAATGCAATAATTTAAGTTCGTGGTGTTTACTGTGGCATAATAACACTGACATTGAATGAATTTTGCAAGACAGACAAAGGAAATAAATTGTTGAAAATGCAATTAGAAATGTGTCATAGTGTCTAAAATAAGAACGAAAAAAATCGGTGTGATGGTGAACATAGTGATTTTGTTTGTGACATCTTTTAAATTTAGAATTAATTATAGCATACTTGCAATTAGGCAGTATTTTGAGATTAATTTATTTTTCTAAGATCCAGTGCCTTTGACTTGACATGCAACAAACCGCATCCCATCCATGCACAGTTGATGTAGAGCTTCTTTGTACAATAGGCATGTGTCCCTAATACACATTTCATTGATCTGATACTAAAAGAGAATTAGTCAATTTAAAGACATGTTGTCAACCCAGCACTTTTCAATTTAAATCTTCCCTTATTGGCACAAATATCAGTTCAGTATACAATTTAACTTAAGAAGCATTGCATTTCTCAAGTCATGATCTTTCACTTTTCCTTCTTCACTTACTAGAACTGACAGGTATAATTTGTCTGCAGAAGAAATGAAATCATGTATTATATTTGGTATTGATCTACTATCAGTACAGGCATGAAGATTGAAAAAATTGTTTCCATTAAAATTCTGCTTTTGCTTCAAAAGCTCTGCAAGTTTTAGACTCCTCAATTTATAAATCTAAAAATTGTGCCTGTGTGTCTGTGTGTACATGTTTCATCTGGGGAAATCCACAAGGAAGGGAAAAAATAGTAAATCTGAACAAATAGCACCTCTCTGAGATGTAGAAATACCCATTGTTTGCATTAATAAATAATGTTTTATGGAAAGTTCCAAAACAAAGACTTTCACTTTAGAACAGTAGTTTAACTGGGGAAAAAAAAAAGCAGCAGACTGAGGGAAGTACATTTCTACATTAAGTTGACTATTCTGAGTAAAGTTATCAGAATTTTCTTGTGAAAATTTATTTTCCTCAGAAGTAGATATTTTTGGTGAAATTTATTCATTTCCTTGAAATTTTCATCAGGATGATCTTTTTGGTACATAACTTTGACCAGTAGTAACAAGTATAGAAGTGATGCCTTTATCTGCTTAAAATCAGAAGCTGGACAATGTTATGAGGGTAGGGAAAGCAGTTACCTTCACTGGAGGTCCTCCCAGGGTACAAAAGCACACTGATCAGTGTTGTGTCCCATCCCAAGTGTCCGTTCTCAGTGTGCGTGTGTGTGCGTGTGTGTCTGTGTGTCTGTGTGTCTGTGTGTGTACCTGCAGCGGACTCCAGCACTTTTATAGGTTTACAGCAAATTAACATAGTTTACAGAGATCTCCCAATTAGAAATATGGTTAATGAGGTGATTTTCTGTGACTCAGCCTCCTACTGTAACCCCCACCTAATGCTGCTAGCTACTTTTGTCTGGGCTTTTAGGAGACACGGAACAGAGAAGTGTCTCTGGTCCCTAGAACACTGGTGGTGATAAGGTTGACATAGGAATCTTATTTTGACTATGGGATAGGGACTATTGGATAGGGAATTTGCTAGCTAGGAATTTATAAGGTTGTAGGATAAAGGCTACAGGGCCACAGGACTACAGGGCTACTAATATATTACTAATATGAAAAGCATAAAAGCAAAAATTTCTTCAGCATCAGAAGTTCCTACAGCACAAGAGGCTTGGCCTGGAATTTGCTTTTTTCATCCTAGTGAAAAATTAAATAATGTTGAAATCTCAGAAGCTGCTATACACTCATACCTGTAGAGATTTAATTTTTAATAATTACCACTAGATATTTCTAAATAGTAGATTTCACTATTAAATCAAAAATGATCACAGAAGGGAGATTATATACGAGCTGTTCAGAGCAGTTACAGGAGGGAAGTTAGCCTCCATTCACAGTCCTTGTAACTGCCTTTCTACTTTAAAATGAGACAAGAGATAGTCAAGAAGGTCTCAGAAGTGAGTAATTCCAGGGCACAGCGATGATAGTGAAGAAGTGAGTAAACTCAGTTTAGACTGACAGATGACCTGTGCCCATAGATAAAACCACACCATGGACTAGGAATGATTTTATCACAGTTTCTGGTTCTATTTAAAACTCTTTAAGGAGAGAAAGCAGATTGAGGTTTAGCAATATGAATCAGAAATATCTTGGTGCAAGCACCCCAAACACACAGAATTTAAACACAGGGTTAAACTCAAGATAGCACAGATCGATTTTTTTTCTAATGCAATTTTTTGCAGTAGCTTTGGAATGGAATAAAAAGTTACCAGGATTTTGGGAACTATTAATTTGAAGCAATAAAAGGCAAAAAAGAAGTTTAGTGCATAGCAGAAAAAAATTTTTTACAATATTTTTCTTTTTTTATGGTGAGTTAGACCAGCCTTCCACTCTGGAGCTCTGAAGGAAGACAAATTGCAATAATGATAATAGATGATTAAAAATTATTTTGAATCTCTGTAGTTCTGCTCAGCCTTGGGCAAGACATTTAGTCTTTCATAATTTGTAAATGCAGACCTGTGAGACAAACAAGTGGTGACACACACAGATAATGTTTCTTAAGTTGTGTGCAAGGTGATGTTATATGCAATGAGTTGGGGTTTTTTCAGTGTATACTTAATAATAGAATTAACTGTTATCTCCCATTACTTTAAGATTTAATGAGAAAGTACAATAATAATAACATAATGAAATATGTAAAGGTATACAAAAAGCAATGTGTCTTCCAGTCTTTGCACCGAAAAAAAAGCCCACTGAAAGAGCTTGTTGCCTGATGGCAACTTGTTGTATGACAAGAAACTCAACATGACCTGGCAATGCGTACTTGCAGTCCAGAAAGCCAAACCATCCTGGGCTTCATTAAAAGCAGCATGTCCAGCAGGTTGAGGGATGTGATTCTGTTCCTCTAATCTGCTCTCATGAGACCCCACCTGTCAGAGACTGAAATGGTTCATGCCTTAAACATTGTTATGAAGTTTTGTCCATTATGGCAAAAAGCTGCATAAAGAAGCTATGACCGCTGAAGCTCACCCCTCCCTGGAGATGCCTGACTGGAACCTTGGACCGTGAGTTAAGCCACCTAGATTAGATAAAGGGAACACCATTGTTCAATCATCTCAGGTCTAGGGAGAAGTAAACAAGGCTGAAGGAAAAGAATGAAAGCCAAACCCAGCAGCTGTGCCGAGAATCATCTCTGGCTGGGTTCGCGGTGGGTGAAGCCATAGCCCACAGACCCATCTTCTGAGGGCAGGTTTGCACAGATTTCCCCCTCAGCCGAGGTGGGGGAGAGGATGTTTAAGGTGTGTCTTAACCTCTGGTCAGAGGCAGTGAACCCATCCTCCCTTACGCAAACTGGCTCAGCTATGAAACCCCTAACCCCAGGAAGGCCACATCCACAGGACATTCATGTGAGAAGCAGCTGAGGGGGTGTCATAATCCATCACAGACCCCCTGAAGTGCTCCCCAGAGGCCATGCACCACAGGACTGCACATGATGCAAAGTGATGCAATACATCCAGAGTCTGCTGCAAGAGACAGTAGCAAACTTGCCCCTGTCCTGGGGGAGGTACCTGGACATTTCCACTTAGCCTGAATGTATATTAATCCATGGGATTCTGTGTTTCTCAGAGGACCCTCACCACCAAGAAGATCAGATGGAGAGGATCAATGTTGGGATTCACAGAGTGGTGATATTTTTTTCTGTCACTCTCTTTCTGTGCCCCCACCTCTTCCCTCTTCCCTTTCCTATTTCTTCCTTTTTTTCTCTCTCTCTCATATTTACTATTAAATAAAATCCATACTATTGACACTGGCATATGGTCTTGTTTGCACCTTAATTCAGGTGGAGGCATTTCTAAACAATTTTAATAACCAGACCATAACACCACCTTGAGTACTGTGTCCAGCTCTGGGGCCCCAGCATAGGAAAGACATGGATCTATTGGAGCTAAACCAGAGGAAAGCCAGAAAAATCATCAGAGGGCTAGAGAACCTCTCCTCTGAAGACAGACTGAGAGAGCTGGGGTTGTTCAACCTGGAGAAGAGAAAGCTCTGGGGTGACCTAGCAGCCTTCCAGTACCTAAACCAGACTTTTTACAAGTGCATGTAGTGATAGTACAAGGGGAAATGGCTTTAAACAGAAAGAGGATAGATTTAGATTTTAAGAAGAAATTCTTTAGTGTGAGAGTGGTGAGACAGTGGAACAAGTTGCTCGGAGAAGCTGTGGATGCCACCTCCCTGGAAGTGTCCAGGAAAAAGTCCAGGTTGGATGGGGCTTTGAATAACCTGGTCTAGTGGAAGGTGTCCCTGCCAATGGCAGGGGGGCTGGAACGAGATTTTCAAAGTCCCTTTCAATCTAAACCATTCTACAATTCTATGAAAAATAACAAGTATACCTAACCAACAGCTCAAATTCTGTGAGATAATCTTAGACCCTTAGTGATAGGGATGGGCTTTTTGCTTGATCGCACTGACAGGTTAAATAGCTTCCTTTGGGTACAGAGAGTTTGAGATTGCTAAATGCTCCTCTAGCTACTTATAACGGAGCATTTGATGCTATAAATGGGAGGCTTTTTCTCCTGAATTGTAAGAGGATTTATAGTAAGGTAATAAACTACTGCATTCGACATTTAGAAAAATATATTGAGCAATCAGTGGCTGGAAGTAAGATTATACTTACTTGCAAGATGGCTAATATGTCTTAACTGTAGTACAATAACCAAAACACAATAAAAATGCTCTTTTCCCTGTTGATTTTTTTTCTGCCATGTGGTAGAAAGCAGAGCAGTATGGCAATGTACAGCTCTCCCTTCTGACCTTACTTTGCAGTTAAGAATCATTCAACTAGGATGATAATGATAGCATGGGTACAGAAGAGGAAAATGGGGAAAAATCGTAAAGCAGAGTAGCAAATGTCAAACTGACAAGACTTTTATGTATCACAAAGCCCAGAGAGGAAAAATGTCTTGTCTTACTAAATCTGTCTCTTTCACTACAACATATATCTTTAAAGAGCATTGACTGCTGCTGCACACTGAACTTGCAAAGGAACTGAACTGTAACTGTACCATGTAACTGAAATTGCTCATTGCAAATGAAAATGACTTTTGGTCAGAAAGAGTGATAGGTGTGCTATCAAACAATCTAATAAAAACTATTCCTTTCTTTCACCAGCCAAGGTTTTCTGGGAAGTAGCATCAGAGAAAGCAAGCACAGTCCTGTCTCTCATATTCAACTAAGAAATCAATTATAACTACTCATTATGCAAAACATGTTTTATTATAACTTGCCATGTCAGAAAAAAGCTAATAATATTATTTGAGTTTCAAAACCACAATGCATGAGAAAGAAGCTTAGTTGAAGTAGCAGTATAGTGCACTATTCCATAAAGGACGTATGGTGCACTTTGACCTTGATGTGTCCTATGGCACCAACTTCATTTCAGCTTTTCAAAATTCACAACTACATAAGTAACTAAGAAATAATATCAGATATATCATTTTCTGTTGTGAGTTTTTGTTTGAAAACAACCTTTACTGTAAGTACTCCCCACGTTCATCTGAAGTATATCCATATGTTCAGGGAAATGTCTTGTTACATTACGTCATCGCTAATGTTCTTGATGAGAGATATGAATAAGTTAAACAATACTGAGCAATACATTGAACCTTGGGGGACCTCCAACTAGACCCTGTGCCACTGATTGCAACCCTCTGGGATCTCTAATTCAGCTAGTTCTCAATCCACCTACCTGTCCACTCATCTAGTCAACACTGCCTAAGTTTGCCTGTGAGGATGTTGTGAGAAACAAAGCCAAAAGCCTTGCTGAAGTTGAGTTAGACAATATCCACTGCTCTCCTCTCATCCAGCCTGGTAGTTCTTACATTGTACAAAACAATCAAGATCATCAAGCACAATTTGCCTTTAGTGAATCCATGATGACTACTCCTGATCACCTTCTTGTCATCCATGTGGAAAGAGATTGCCTCCAGAATGAGGTGCTCCATCATCTTTCCAGTGATTGAGGTGAGGCTAACTGTCCTGTAGTTCCCTGGGTCCTCCTTCTTTCCCTTTTTGAAAACTGGAGTGACATTTGCTTTCTTCCAGCCATCAGGCATCTCTCTCAATCTCCACGACCTTTCAAAGATGATCATAAGTGGCTCGGCTGTGATGTCTGCTCTCTCAGCACTCATGGATGCATCCCATCAGGGTCCATGGACTTGTGGATGTAAAGTTTACCTAGACGTTCTCTAAACCAATCCTCTTTGACCAAGAGAAGATCTTTGTTCCAACATTCCTTTGCCCTGATCTCTTAGATCAGAAATTCCTGAGGGCTGGTCTCGTCCATGAAGACTAATGCAAAGAAGGCATTTGGTAACCCTGCCTTCTCTGCATTTTCTGTTACAAAAGTTCCCCCTCCACTTAGTAACAGGCCCACATTACCCTTTGTTTTTCATTTGTTATTGAAATATTTCAAATGCTTCATTTTTTTTTACAGCTCTCATTCTTGCCTATTTGCTGTCAGAAGTGGACAAGTCAGGTAATACCCACTACTACTAATAAGAAAATGCCGTCTTACTAATGAGAAATTACCTTGCAATATGCTCAGTTAGTACCAGTCAATACCAGGAAATTTCCTCTAGTTATTTGAAGCCGCAAAAAGAAACCAACTCACTATGTAGTCAAATTATCCAGAAAGTTATTGCATGTCTTTCACTGCTAGTGGTTTCAGCAAAAAAAGGAAATAACTCGGGAGGCATTTTGACAATTGCTGCAGTCAAGTACAGCTATTTTGTCAGATATGCTTTACAGTCATTGGAAGCACTGTAGGGTTTGTGGGCTTTTTGGAGAGAGAATGTGATTCTTGGAAACCTTAATTTAGGTGCTCTGAGAGAAACCTCTGGTTTTCCCTCTATCAACCAGAAAAGACTCTAAAGGCATTAGCATTTATAGCTCAAAAGTGCTTCCCAAAAAGTGTCTATCACTTCAGATGATCAACTCCATCACTAATTTTTTCATGTTTATTTATTTAGTTTTATGCAAATGGAAAAAAACCCCCAACTATAGGCATGTCTTTGAATTAAGGAAGTTTTCAAACCCCTGCATATCTTCACTCGAACTTAAGTAGAAAAACAAGAATTTAGTTTACAGTTTATTTTTTGCTGAACTGCAACCTCTTTGAAATGCAATAAGTAAAAATATATACTGGCATATTCTCATTTCTTGCACTGTCAAAAGAGCTATAAACTAGACTAGATTATAAGGGAAGTAACACAGTATTTGAGACATAAGATGAAGCTTGTATATAAACTAGATTAAAAAGTGACATGGTCCAAACTAAAAAAAAATTTTGTCCTCAGTTCTGAATTTTCATGTTTTCTCTTCTTATCAAACTCAAGCAGGTCAGGCACTGGGTTCAGGTTTAAGAGAAAAATCCACCTCCACCCCCCAGCTCCACACACTCACACACATCCCACCCCAGATTCTTACATTTAGAGAAAGTTTCCCTAACCTTTAGAATCCCTCCTGAGTTCAGAGACAAAGTGAAATACATTTGTGTCTTCTTCAGTTCAGAGATGCTCAAGAGAGGAAATGGTTAATTTAGAAAATCAAGGGACAAATTCACATGAATGTTAGCAGGAGTAACTCCATTGAACTTCATGAATTCAAACAACTTATGGTAGACATGTATTTGGCCCAAAAGTCTTATTAAAAACAGTAAAATATATTATTACAAAAAAAAGAGATTATATAGCTTAATTCACTGGTTTTATTAGTTAGTTTTAATTATGGACAGAAGTTTATAACTCTTTTACTGTGTGGCACATTTAACAGCTACTTTGTAGCTGACTGTGTTTAATTATAAAACATTCACGGTCTTCTTTCCTTTTAAGTGTATTAAGTAAACAGAATAGTATATGATGGATCACCAGGCATCTTGTATTTAGTGTTTATTTTACTTCAGTCAGTGTACCAGGAGTTACTGGTGCCCCTCCACAGCTGTTCCTTCATGCTTTTCACTGCAGTTGTCACTGTTTTCTTTTCCTGCCTTACCTTCTGGCTAGCAGGTGCAGTCCACAGCAAAGAGCTGTTTCCGTGTTGCAGGGGTGAATCTTTGCTGAAGGTGGTGTGGGTCTGGAAGACTATGTCATCATCCTGAAAGCAGGGTGTAAATATAATTGCTCTGAGTGTGTGTGCTCGAGCGCTCCTGCTGTGCACCTTCCCTCAAGGGCTTTCTGGACACAACCAACTACCAGGTGACAGTTGAATGTGGACATCTCTGAAACGAAAACATGTTAGAACCACCCGGGACAACAAAATAGCATAGTCCCAGATTATCCCAGATAGCTGCAACCTTTGCTATCCATGGGAGATATGTGCCTGATTGTCTTTTGCTTTAGGGACAACCATGTTATAACAATTATTGCATTAAAAAAAAGTTCACTGTATAGTTGGTGTTAAATAGAGATACATTAAAAAAAAATTACATTAAAAAATTGATTATTGATATAATTTAAAAATTCTATTTTATCAATAATTAGTAATAAGTACTTGTGAGTTTATTAGTAATAAAGTTCATTACTTCTAGTGGCTATTTGCACTATCTGTTTATATTTATGTATTTGTCAATATCTTCTGCCGAAACCAGACCATATTTTCTCTCCTTGCAATTTTGACACAGCAGTACTTGATAGCAACAAAAGGTCATTAAAATAATCTGCAAATGCTTCAGATTTTAGTTTTCAAATTTCTGGCTGTTCTAATATCTACTCCTAGGTTCTTTTTCCTACAACTAATTTCAAAATGTTATGCATATTTTTTGTAATATTGATGGTTCTCTCAATTCCATAAGGTGTCCTTAGAAGCTGTTTGCTCACTTGCTGTATATCTTGATCAGTAAAACTTTCACTGGATAGTTTAAGTATGTTTAGTCTACTGCTCTCACAACAGAGATCTTGTTTGCCAATCCATTCTCAAATAGTTTTCACCTTCTGTTTCCTTAAAGATTTCTTTCGGCCACCATAAAAACACTGTTCTTTCTGTTCCAGTATTTCTTAACCTTCTTACTATTACTAAATCTTGAATTTTAATGACATTAAAATAGAGCTACTTTCTATATTAAAAATTTGCAAGCAGAGATCTCATTCATTACTAAGGAAAAAGACTAAAGTTATTATGAGTACATAGTATACTTTTACATAAAATTCCCTGTAAATTTCAGTTTCCCAATGATTTCATTCTCAAGAGAAAAATTTCCATCTCAAGGTAAAGCAGCTCCTTGCAAAGCCATATATACAGTAATATCCTATTTATTATGAGTGGATATCTTTAACCACATTAAAAATTTGCTTATAGTGACAGTTCTGTGATTTGTGATTATTTTTCTTATTGTAAGCTTTTAGGTTTTTTTTTTCCCCAGAGCTGGAAATTGAATAGAAATATTTTCAAATTAAGAGATAAAGCTCTGCTGTGATGGAATTATTGTGGAAACTACACTTAATGTAAACCAGACAATGACAATTCTGCATCTGACCTGGATGTAATATAGCCCACACATTGAGAAGTAAAGTTGAGTTTAGAAGAAATCCAAACGCATTGAGCTTCACAAATACATAGTTAGCCATCAAGCACTTTGAGTGATGATCTGAAAAATGTACCAAGGATAATGCTATTATCCCGATTAAGACGTTTTGATATTTACAGATCCACATTAGGAAAGAAATAATTTGAATTGCACATTTAACTTGCTTTTGCTGCATATATTCAATTTTATCACTGTGTGCAAGCTCATATTTGCATATTCCTACATCCATTTACTTATCTTAAAAATATTTGGATTTTTTTTTCAGATTAACTCTAGCTTCCCCATCATTTCAATAACAGATTGAGGATAACTACAAGGTGCATATTGCTTAAATTACTGTATGCATTTATGTATGTACTTAATATATGCTCAGCTTTATTTTAACAGTGACTTAAAGGCATCTCATAGGGTTTTTTTCCTATTATAATTATTAAACAACAAACCATCTTTTACCCCTCAAATAATAAGTACCTTTAATGATATTTAATTAGCTTATGTGATCGGTTTCATTTCATTCTGAAGAAGGACAGTGAATTTTTAATCTTAATGTTGTTAGGATAATGTTGCTTCTGAAACTTATCACCACCAGCACATTTTCAAACAGCAAAAATATTGCTAAATTCCAGAATACCTTTTCCAGAAATTGGCTGGGTCAGAATAGGTAAGGTTGGAAGGGATCATAGTGGGTCATCTGGTTCAAACTCCCTGCTCAAGCAGGGTCATCCTTGAGCACATGGCACAGGATTGCGTCCAGATAGTTCTTGAATATCTCCAATTAGGGAGACTCTACAACCTCTCTGGGCAACCTGTTCCAGTGTGTGGTCACTGCACAGTAAAAGAGTTCTTCCTCATGTTCTGCCTAATGCTTCTTGTCCTATTACTTGGCACTACTGAGGAGAGCCTGGCTCCATCCTCTTGACACCCTCCCTTTAGATACTGATAGACATTGATGAGTTTACCTCTCATTTGTCTCTTCTTGAGACTGAAAAGACCCAACATTCTCAGCCTTCCCTCATAGGAGAGGTGCTTTGGTCCCCTCATCACAGTTGTAGTCCTCTGCTCGACATGCTCCAGGAGCTCCATGTCTCTCTTGTACTGAGGAGCCCAGAACCGGACACAGCACTCCTGATGTGACCTCACTAGGGCTGAGTAGAGGGGCAGGATCACCTCGCTTGACCTGGTGGCAATGCTCACCACTGGTAAACATATAGCATGGAAAACTCCAGCAGAAATTATTCCATTCTGACACAGGTCCCCACAGAGCTGTTTTTTATTTATCATAAGCTAATGATCATAAGTACGTTTGGGTTATTAGTGAATTAGTTCAAGTTTAAAAGACTGTTTGGTCATGGAGAAAAGGCTGGAGACTTCCTAGAAAAGGGTGGTTGCTGCTCTGACTTCAAGAGATTGCCCTGTGGAAGGGCAGCACAGAAAAATGATTCAACAGATACTTCAAATCAGGGTCCAACATTTTTTTTTTTTAAAAGCTCACACAATAAACCACGTGCCATCTTCACATTTGAAGAATAGCATGCTTGTCTAAGCTTTATCACACTGAATTGGACCAATAAACTGTTTATACCACTACTCCAAACAGAACCAGGATGCTGACTCAATTGCTCACCTGCCTCAGTCTTACTACATAACTGCTGGCATGTTCTATTATATGGCTTTTGCCAAAAAACTCTTTTCAGACAATGCACCAGATGAGAGTATTAGGGACCTTGAATCACTCCTAGCGCATAGAATGAATCAATGTCAATCACCTTTGGTACCTTCATCCTACAAATCCTAGAATAAAAACAGCACACGGAAAATTATAATTATATACTGCAGTTCCAGGAACATGCTATGTAGCCCAGAAGGGCAAATTCAGTGCACTCTGGATATAGCCTGTTTCTTGGTCCCAGAAGGCACTGATTATTCCTGTTTTATTTAACAGGGTATAAAGCAGTGTGGATCATCTGTTGCCCAAAGCTCAGTCTCACTGTCTAGCAGTTCTATTTACAAGTAATGAATTTCTTTGAATTAGAAAGAATTTTTTCACAGGAAGAGGATTACACATTGGAATGAGCTGTCCATGGAGGTGGTGGAGTCACAGTTCCTGGAGGTCTTTAAGGAAAGACTGGATGTGACACTTGGTGCCGTGGTCCAGTTGACAAGGTGGTGTTTGGTCATAGGTTGGACTCGACTCCAGAGGTATCTTCCATCCTAATTGATTCTGTGATTCTGTGATGATTTAGCAAAGGTGCTTACATACAAACTACGCATTGTGAACAGTTATTTCATAAATCTTCCAAGTTGTCTTACTCTCCAAACAAGGAAAATCTCATTTCCCTTTCTGAAGAGCAAAGGAAATATGTTGTGGTGTATGCAGATATACATAGATTAATGAGCTGATTTATGAAGTGGTCAAATGAACAGTTAATTTCTGTCTAAACTGACTAGGAATATTACTAACACATATTCATTCTCCCACCTCCTACCTTTCTAACAGTTTTCCTTTTCACTACAGTCTATAGTGAAGCAATATCCCTTGACAATATTGTTCTAATGATTTTCTTTTTTTGTACTGTACAAGGCAAAGGATCTAGCAAAAATTTTCCCTTTGAAGGGCATTAGAAGGGGACAGACCAAGGAATAGAACTGTCATTTGCTAATGAAAAGAGGTCAAGACAAACATCAGTTTTCCTGTTGGTTTGTGTTTGTTTTCTTCACACCTCTTATATAGGCTGAATCTGTTACTCTAGGGGTCACTGGAGAACATGATAAACAGGTGTCTGATTGCTGCCCGTTGCTGCCTCAGGTGCTACTTTGACAGGTCGTTTTAGTGTTGCTCTTGAAAATACATATAAAGATTTAGCACAATGACAGAAGTTCCTTGTTGTTAAGAGGATATTTCAAATGTTTCAATTTTTAAAATTTCAAATACTTCACATTAAAACTCTATTGAAGAGACAAGCGAGAGCTACATTAACCAACAGATAGTATATGAAATACCCTTTTCTAATGTAGATATCTAAGACAGTGAATTTAGCCTGGGGCTAACCAAAGAGAAAATGTTTAGCTGCTCATTCCAGTTGCTTTTTGAGATTATGTATTGGATTAGCCCCTCAAAATGTATTCTTCTAAAGGATTAAAGAGTAGGAAAAAACCTATCGATTCAATTCAGAGAACAGCAAGTCAGTTCTAAATTATATTATCTTTGCTGTAAAAACTTGGTTTTTTATAAGAGCTTGAGTGGCAGAGTAAGAGAAGTTTAGAAGATATTTATAAGCAGCAGAACTACCCAGGAAGACCACAAGAGACATAAAGAATGCAGAATATTTACTATGGCTTAATTTAGATCTTTTCTGAGGAGAGGGTCTGCACTGGAGAGAACGATCATTTGTTCTTGTGTGAACACTGCAACTGTATTTTTATTTTTCTGCTCTGTGTAGGATACCTATAAGTTAGAAAGCATGAGAGTTGTCCACCTTACAAGTTTCAAACATGAATGCAGAATCTATCTTAAACTTGCTCTTGCTGTAGATGCATCATAGGTAAGTGCAAATACAGACTACAAGTAGATATTTTAGATACAGGCAAGCATGTCTAGTATGTGAAAATAGGTGAATTCTCAAGGAAAGTGACTACAATTAGAAAGCATCATGTCGATGGTTCATGGAGACCTGGATCTGCTTTTTTGCAATAAAATTTGTGTAAGTTTATAGTACTTATTTAGTACTATAGTACTTAGTATTTCTAAATTAAGATATCATTATTCACAGTTTTCACTGAATTATTCACATTATTATGTGATCATTATTCGCTTTATTTCACTCAATGTTGTTCACTGATTTCTTCTTTCACTGATACTTTAAAAATACAAGAAACCTAAAGAGTAAAGAATAAAACAGGAACTGCTATAAATCGACACTATGGAATCATAAAATGGTTTGGGTTGATAGGGTCTTTATACATCATTGAGTTCCAACTCCCCTGCCATGAACAGGAATACCTTCCACTAGACCAGGTTGCTCAAAGCCCCATCCAATCTGGCCTTGAAACCTTCAGGGATGGGGCACCCACCACTTAGCTGGGCAACCTGTTCCAGTGCCTCACCACTCTCAAGGTAAAGAATTTCTTCCTAATATCCAATCTAAATGTATTCTTTTTCAGTTAAAATCCATTCTGCCTTATTCTATTTCTACCTTGTAAGAAATCCCTCCCCAGCTTTCTTTTAGGTCCCCTTTAGGTAGTGGAAGACTGCTATAAATTCAAGCCGGTCAAGGTCCCTCTGCATGACACCCCTTCCCTCCGGTGTGTTGATTGCATCACACAGCTTGATGTTGTTGGAAAACTTGCTGAGGGTGCACCCAGTCCCACTGTCCATGTCACTGACAAAGAGATTAAACAGCGTTGCTGCCAATACCAACCCCTAAGGAACACCACTGCAAGTATCTGTATCAATACATAGGGGTGGGCGTGCCTGTGTATCTGTGCTCCCAGGAACCTAATATAGAGTGTCTTGGGGAAGAATGAACTTGGAAATATATTGGGATGTAGAAAACGTCAAGCAATAAAATATCAAGTATACTGATCATGTTTTGCTAGCACCAGAAATAAATAAAAGGCAGAACAATAAACCATAATATACAACCTCGTACAGTGAAACCTAACAAGATTTTTTGTCCCCTCTTTCATACAACTAGGCTCTCTGGAAAACTTTTTTGATTCAATGCTTTTCTCTTGATTTGTGGAAAACACCATATTCCAGGGAGCACGCACAAATTATATTTCCTTAAAAGTCAATTTTTCATATATGGTGGAAACATTTGAGGAGACTATTTCAATTCTCTCTTTAAACTGATATTTTTAAAATTAATTCTACTAATGACTAAACTATATTACTAAACCCCAATTTTAGTAATAAAGTTTATGTTATTATATTTTTTGATCCAATCAGCTAAGTCATCATAGCAGGTTCTTTTCACATTTTCACATTTTAAAATGAGAAATCCTAGTTTTCCATTTCAATGCAACATTTATGTTAAAATGGACCTCAGCCAAGGCTGAACACATTGGTCTTCCAGCCTCTTCATACTCTCTTAGCTTCTTCTCTTCTATAAATCTCGAACAAAACCAAACATATAAATAATACTGTCCACAGTTTAAAAATACCACTTCTTTGCCTACTTGTCTTACAGCCTCCACAGTACCTACCTTTGTGCTACGGCCCTGTGGAAGACAGTTAGCAAGCAGTGTAAGTTAGTACCACCTGAATTTTCTGTCAGGAGGGACAGTTGTTTTCTTCCAGCACCAGAGGAAGTCTGATGCTCATCAGTGTTCTCCTGTGTGCACACAGCAGGTGTGGACATTTTGCACTCACTGAGCTCACTCCCACACTGATGAACAGAGATGTTGATGACATACAGACCCCTAGGAGACAGTCCAGTACAGAATCAGCTGGGGGATGGATAAACAATAAACTCAGATTACGTGCACTAATTCTGTTGTCTTATCAAAGTAGATTTTATGGATGCGGTAGCTTGTTTCCTGTCCTTTAAGGTAATTTCTGTATTTCTTCAAAGAAAACTGTTTAAGCTTTCATGAGTTCAGCTTGTCAAGCTATTCATGACTTTCAGTATCCAAGATCTCCACAAAGGCACATCAGTACTCCAAAGGTCTTTTTTGTCCTGCTTCCTGAAAATAAATGTTTCTACACAGTAGCTAAAGAAAATTTTGCACTCATTTTTCGCACTCTGCTCTCTGTAGGATTTAGGCTATCTATTAAGTGACATATAAAAAAAGCTCCTTTACATTAAGATTCTTGCAAGAATTTTCTTATTGCCCTAGAAAATACATCCAGCCTGTATCACACAAGATAATCACCAGGCTTCTGCTTCCTCTTCAGTGTGATGGCAGAGTAGGAAGACAGCAGACTATCAGGAGTGGAATATGGAAATCTGTGCACCCCATTATTTTCAGTCCTCTTATCCAGGAGAAAAGTGACAAAGAACATGAAACAAATATAAAAAAAATATTTCAGGTCTTCAGGGTTAGAGGTCTCATTCAAGGAGCAGATCATCCCAGGCTTACAGTGATAGTTCTTGCACTTCTCTTAGAAGCATCTTATCTCGATGAAAACTTGGACATAAGACCCAGGACTTAATTAGGATTAACAATCATACTATTCCTATACCCAATCTTAATTCATTATTTAGAGAAAGAAATCTGCAGCATGAAACAGAAAAATTCCATATAATTCCAAGGATTTTAGTTTGGACTGGTAAGAATATTCCACTATTTATTCCACAATTTTCTTTACTTAGAATCACATTAATATTTAGAGAAGGATTGTAAAATACATAACATATAGAGCCAAATAATTTTAAACTTCCTCTTGTGACTGGTCGTGATGGAGGTGAATAAGAGCTATACTGCATAAACTTTCTTAATTGCCTCAGGATCCTTCGAAATAGAGTTACAAAATTGGCATTATCTCCCTAACTACCCATTACCTGAACACAATTGCTTTGGAAGATACTGCAGTGCTGCTGGCTAGGAGGTTTGCTACATATGCTTACAGGATAAGCAAGCAAGAAATTAACTTTCTCAGAACTGTCCGCCAGACTCCAAATACCTGTTATTGATTGGTGAAGGAATAAACCCAGACTGCTTTCCAGCACATAGATCCAAGATGAATAATAATGTCCATGTGGAAAGCAGTTGAGAGTAGCAAAACAGAGGGTGAGCTGAGCAAGACAGCTTCTGAATTGAGCCCAGCAGACACTAAACAGACATCAGAGTTCCTCTTCCCCTTCATTACCTTTTATTTTATAATAAAGCAGATAAAGATAGTGTTACATGTTTAATTATAGTTAATACATTGCATCTCATACCTCATTGTTTTGCTTATATGGGAGTTAGGCTTTCGTGAAGCCACTTTTGAAATTTTACTCTCTTGCACGTTCTTTCTTATTCGTCTTAGACTAAGCCCTGACTTACACTTTTAAGGACTGTTGCAAACGAACTGTGTCTGTGTCGGACATGTGCCAAACAGCAGCTTCCTTATCATTTTAAAAATGAAAGAAAAAAAAAAGAAAATAAAAGATATCACCCCTGATGAGCCATCAGCTTTAATTAGACCTTTCTTTATCAGAAGATGCTGTCTATGTTTTGAGTGGCTTGCTGGCTCAGTTTCCTCACTTATTACTAGTGGGCTTTTTTCAAACCATAACTTAACATTAGCAATGTGATGTAAATTAAGATAATGATAATTTTAAAATTAACATTTATATTGAGAAAAATTAGGTGCAAAATTAGAAACTGGAGCTAACAGATGTGAACACATTACAAAAAAAAAAATCTATAATAAATTTAAAATGAAAGAAAAGCCTTGCTGTAAATATGACAGGACAAAGATTTAGGTAACTAGAGTCACTTCTCAGACACTAAATAATGTTCCATTTTTCTGGGAGCTTTGTAGCTAATTTCTTCTAGGTACACACAGTAAGCTAGTAATTTAATCAGTTACTCAGTAATATTACTACAGGGCTGAAAGAAGGAAGCTAAAGGGTTGCGTGCAGATAGAAAAAGATTTGATCCCACTATCTTTCATTACTTTCCCATTTGTGCTAGAAATTGTTTCCAAAGTGCAATTGGTATTTTATTTATCCAGCCAGCTGTTGATTTCCTGACCTCTACTTTATAAACTGCAGCCCAAAGCAGAGACCTACAGGCAGTCCTGTACAGAGCCATTTTCTTCATCTGCAAAAGAAACTCCACCTGGTTTTTCTCCTCCAAAATAAATCTAAACTTTGTGTGTGTGTCGTAAAGAAGGATGAAGGACAGCTCACTCTTATGGAATAAAAACCTGTAAGGAAATATCTATGGGCATTTCTTCTAAAGAAAATGCATAGATAAAAAGTCGGCCAACAAATTTTGCCTAGCAAAAACAACCTCTTAAACTATTTGGTTGTTTATGTCAGAGGTATCAGTGATGGTTTGAAAATTAGTGTACCTAAGTAAATATTTGAGATTCTTTATACCAGTAGTGATAATGCATTTGTATAAAATGTCAAATTTGCCTAGGTGCCAAAAATGTTCAGACAGACCACTATAGTGTGACTAAAATGTGTTTGATTTTTAGTTTCCAATAATGTATATAGTCTTTAATGTATGTAATTTAATATGACTTATAAAGAAAAATCAATGTATATATTCCTCATTGTCGTTTAAGAAATGGGAAAGTGGTGATAGCAGCTGATTTCAAGGACTATGACAATATTTGCTGAAGAAAGAAAATCATACTTTAAAAGTCAGTAAGTGTAGAGATGAACAGAGAATTCCTGAAGCTAGACTAGCAACATTTAAAAACATCATTGGAGATTTTTCAGTTAGAGGTATATAAAAACAGAACAAAGGAGGAAGAAAACAGTTGCTTAAAGAAAAGAAGATTAAGGATAATCTTAACACTGCCCTTCAATTAGGCAAGTTGTTTATTTCAGACTTATACGCTGTGACACAAAAGCAAGACTGACAATAGCAAGGATATACAATTGGAAAAAACTGCAGCTGAGGTAAAAACATGATCCTCTGATGACTTAGGAGCTAGCTATAATTCTAGAATTCTATGTTCATGTTAGAATTCTGAAAAAAAAAATTGAAATTGTGGATCCAGTAATGAGTATTTTTAATAATTCTTTTTGGAGAAGAAGGGTGTAATCAGACTGAAATATAGCAAAGTAATATCTACATGTAAGAAGGGGATGGAGTATTAATCACTCCTGCATATCAGTAATGAGGAAATATCTGTAATTGTCCTTAAAGAAAAATGGAATATAATATAATATCATTAATATCATATCATATCACTAATATAATATAATATAATATAATAGCAGGTTAGCAAATATTGAAACTAACCTAATAGCTTTTTTTTCACTGACAGTTTTCTAAACATAGGACATGCACAAATCTCATCTCTCTGAACTCCAAACAAGTATTTGATACACCAGCAAAAGAGAGGTATATATTAAGCTGGGGAAGATGGAGTTAGGTAAAACTACAAGATTGTATGATGGGGATTTTGGCAATGGAGAACTTTAAAAATTGAATCATTAGCAGAGAATGATGCTATTTGGATAGCCTAGAGACTGGGTTTGGGATCGGTATCTTAAGTCAAAATTTTGATCAGCTTCTTTATCCCAAATTTTAGGAGTGTATTAGTGAAATTTACTAGCATGAAGGAACGACAGCTCTGAATGCTACAGAGATGAATGATGTTTAGGATTGGACTTGGAGCAATAGTAGTCATATGAAATTCAGTTTTACAAAGTGCAAGTTCATACTCTTGGGAATCAAACCCCAAATGTTTCTCTATAGACTGTGCCTCATCAGTTTGGAGTGGAGAGTCACCTTGCTGGGCAACAGTTCACTGAGAGTGACAGTATGTTGCGGTGCTCCAGCCTTGGTTGTCAAAAAGGCAGTTTGCCACAGAGTGACATTCCTCAGACGTCACTCACTTTATGTTCCTCCTCCTCACAAAACCTTAAGCTTTGTAACAGGTTGGCTTGATTTGAAATCTCCTCTAACTATATTGTGATTTGTCAGTTTGAATTTGTCCCTCCGCTGAGACGTTTCATTGGTTTTCCCTCATATATCCCTATTCTCAGATTGGCTAAGCTTTGTTATCCCTAACCCTTAAAGCAGCAGAGACAGGGTCAGCAGAGGTCTCTCTGGTTGTTCTCCTTCAAGATGTGCCCTGTCCTCCCAGGACAGAGAAATAAAACTTGGAATTGAAGCAACAGAGTTTCCACTCTTTCCTCCTTGACTTTGCTGCTGTCCTGCACGGCTGTCATATAAACAGCTGTGAAGTGCTGAATGCTAATAACGGCTTTCAGACCAGAAAAGCTGAGGCACTCGAACCTCAGTAAACAGCAATTGAGCGGTCGTCATTCCAGACGGGTTTCGAACCCCTTCGCCGCGGTCAAGCCAATAGCCAGGCACTGGCAGCACGGCAACAGTATGTTTTATAACTCTAAAAAAGGCAAGCAACGTACCAAAAGAAGTTTTTCCTGCAGAGATATAAAAGTATGAGTGTCATTGTACATGAAAGACATTAGATCTCATTTGAAACTGGGTGTTTAATGTCAGTTACAGATGTTGAAAAAAGATCAAATGAAAGCAGAAGAGATACAAAGAGAAACACTTAAGATGACTGGGGGGTATGGAAATATTTTTAAGATTAACTTCATAGATTTATGTATGGTACATCTTGTTTACAGTAGCTGAAAAACAGACCTTGAGGATGCCTGGGGTCCTTAATCTCTCAAAACCAAATTGGTGAAACATTCCAGCAATGACAAGTTAAAAAGCTAAAAACAAAAATCTAGAAAAAAATTTGCTGCCATCTCTTTATAATAAAAATTTGAACAGTTATAGAGCTGACAGTACATTTTGCTGCTAAAATTATTATTAATTATTTAACTTGCAAGGTAGGACTCCTCTGAAATATGCAAAATTTGATAATAACTTAATGAATATCTTGACTTTATGCTTAACTGGAGATATGTCTATCACAAAATCAATTAGGTCAAAAAGACCTCTGATGTCATCAAGTCCAACCTCTGACCAAACACCACCATGTCAACTAGACCATGGCACCAAGTGTCATATCAAGTCTTTCCTTAAACACATGCAGGGGTGGTGAGTCCACCACCTTCCTGGGAAGCCCATTCCAATGATCAATCACCCTTTCTGTGAAGAATTTCTTCCTAATGTCCAATCTGAACCTCCCCTGGTGCCGCTTAAGACTGTGTCCTCTCATCTTATTGCTGGTTACCTGGGAGAAGGTAGGCCTTCTCCCTACCTGGGAGAGGCTGACCCCCACCTGGCTACAACCTCCTTTCAGGGAGTTGTAGAGAGTGATAAAGTCTCCCCTGAGCCTCCTGTTCTCCAGGCTAAAAAATCCAAACTCCTTCAGCCACTCCTCACAGAATATGAGCTCCAGACCCGTCACCAGCTTCGTTGCCTTCCCTGGACATGCTCCAGCACCTCAATGTCTTTCCTGAATTGAAGGTCCCAGAACCGGACACAGTACTCAAGGTGTGGGATCACCAGTGCCACGTACAGGGGAAATATCACCTCCTTAGTCCTGCTGACCACACTATTTCTGATACAGAAAGTGATGCATTACATATATATATATATATAAAATCGGATACATTAACTTATGCACAGGGTTGTATTGGGTGTAGACTATTTATTATTATTCCTAAAAGTAATTAATGAATGAATACACATCTTAAGAACCTAAAAGTGCACAGAGTCCTCAAGAAAAAATCACAGGCAAACATTCAGCTAAATATCAACAGCTCCGTACAAATTACACTTGTGCAGCGTGATGGATTAATTTCATATGTGAATTTTAAGGTTTTCTCTTGTTGATGAAATTAAGGAAAAAAAAAAAGAAATAGAAATCCTGTGAATTAACTAAGAACCCTAAATAGGAGTTCTAACCTGTAACTCAGTAGGCGCTGAGTTTGAGACTCAGCAAGTGTCATGGTCTGACACTGGCCAAATGCCAGGCATCCACGAAAAGCCCACTCACTCACTCTCCTCTGCTCTGCAGCTGGACAGAGGAGAGAAAATTTAACAAAGGGTTCATGAGTTGAGATAAGGTCCAGGAGAAAACACTTCAAGGGCAAAACAGGCTCTACTTAATGATATAAAGTGAATTTATTACTAATAAGATCACAGTAAAAGAATGAGAAGTAAAATAAGCTCTTACAAACACCCTTGTCTCCCCCCAACCCCTCCCTCCTTCCCACCAATGGCACAGGGAGACGGAGTGGGGATTTTGGTCAGTTCATCACACAGGATTTTCCTTCCACTGCTCAGAGAGAGGAGTCATTTCCCTGCTGCACCGTGGGGTCCCTCACATGGGAGACAGTTCTCCATGAACTTCCCCAGCATGGGTCCACTCTCATGAGCAGCAGCACTCCCAAAACTGCTGCAGTGTGAGTCCATCCCACGGGCAGACAGTCCTCCCAAAACTGCTGCGGCGTGGGTCACTCTGCCATGGGGTGCAGTCCTCCAAGGACGACTGCTCCAGCCTGGAAGCAAGGCCTCTCTCTCCATGGGACTTCCTCTGGATCACAGTGTCCTGGTATCCATCTGCTCCGGCGTGGGCACCTCCCCCATGGGCTGTGGGTGGATCTCTGCATCCCCCATGGACCCCCATGGGCTGCAGGGGCACAGCTGCCTCACCATGGCCCTCACCACGGGCTGCAGGGACATCTCGGCTCCAGCGCCTGGACCACCTCCTCCTCCTTCTGCACTGACCTTGGTGCTTCCATTGTTGTTCCTCTCACACGTTCTCACCCCTAATCTTCTCTGGTTGGAAAATCACAACTGTGCCACCAACTTTGTTTTGATTTCTTCTTAATTATGTTATCACAGAGGCTTTACCATCATCTCTAATTGGCCCGGCCTTGGCCAGAGGCACGTCCATCATCAGAGCCATCAAGGATTGGCTCTGCTGGACATGGTGGAAGATTCTAGCGGCTTCTCACAGAAGCCACCTCTGTGGCCCCCCTGCTACCAAAAACCAGGCCCTGAAAATCCAACACAGTGAGATATACCTTTTTCTTTCTAAGACTGCCACAGGATGCCATGTTCAGTAACTCAGGACATAGTGCAACACAGGACAGAAGAAACCCCATTTGTATACACTTTTTCCCAGCTCTCTGCTCTCTATTGATGTAGATACCAAATTGAAGTTTCTCCACTGAAAGAGTTTTAAAATGTTTTTATTACTCTTCTGGCTGGTTATCCCAGCCAGTTATGTTTTGTATACTAGTCTAGATATAAACATTGTCATTGTAAATAGTTATATACACAGACTCGAACAAGTGTCATAGAATCATAAAATGGTTTGGGCTGGAAGGGGCCGTACAGATCATCTAGTTCCAATCCTTCTGTCATGGGCAGGAACACTTTCTACTAGACTAGGTTTGTCACAGTGATGCCTTAGGATTT
>VZRJ01002795.1:0-116761 GCA_013397565.1 Ptilonorhynchus violaceus
CGGGGCGGCCGCGGTCCCGGTAGCCCCGGTGTGCGCGAGCAGCGTGGCCCGGGCACCGCACGGACCCTGGGGCGGGGCTCGGGTCTGCCGGGGCTCCGCGCAGTGGCCTCCGCACCTCGCGAGGTCCTTAAGGGCCCCTTCCAACCCAAACCATTTTGTGATTAAAGAGCGTGGTATTCAGAACTCCGTCTGGAGGGTGTTAGATCTTTAACTGATAGCATTCGGTAATGCTTTTAAAAGCTGTTCATTCACAATATTTTATGAACTCAGCTTCCTTTCTTTCCCTTCCGAATACCGTAAGCATGTATATTTCTTAATTAAAAAAACCCCATGTTTTTCTAGCAATGTGTACTTATATATGTGCTATTAACTGAAATCTCCCTCACTGGAGATACTCAAGAACCGTCTGAACGCAATCTTGTGCTGTGTGCGCTGGGGTGACCCTGCTGGACCAGGGAGGTTGGACCAGGTGGATCACTGTGGTTCCTTTCATTCGGTGATTCTGTGAATTTTCTGTCATATTTGTGAAAATCTTTTGATATTTGCATTTTTCACTGATACAAGAACCAGAAGTGGAAGGGAAAGTGAATGAGTAATTATGTTCTGTTTGCTGATGGAAAATTCACTCTTTCAAATTGTTAAAAGCCAGGATAAGGCAATGAGCTGTCATCAAAAGCAGAAAAATAAAGAGTTTTCCAAGCAGCTTTTTGGTTTTTTTAAAATTATTGTAGAATTTCATTATGTTTCTCAGTATTGCATTTTAGAACATTGTTTTTATTTTTCTTCTTTCAGAGTGCTGTGAGTTTTGGAGATCAGCCATGGGTGTTAGAGGCTTGCAGGGATTTGTGGCAAGAGTTTGCCCTGATGCGTGCAAAATGGTAGATCTGAGAGAAATGGCAGAAAAGCATCGCATTGATCATCCTGATTCCCCACCTGTTATCGTAGTAGATGCCATGAGTTGTGTTAGACACTGGTACACTCCAGAATCCTGGGTGTGTGGTGGCCAGTGGCGCGAGTACCTTGCCATTTTAGAGGATTTTATCAAAGTTTTTATGGCAGCTGGTATCACGTTGGTGTTTTACTTTGACGGAGTGGTAGAAGAGAAAAAGAGAGAGGAGTGGATCAAGCGGAGGTTCAAGAATACCCAGGAAATAGCCAGATTATTTTGGTTTATCAAGACTCACAGGAAACAACCAGGGAGAGAAATGTTTGTTCTTCCTTCAGCTCTGCCTACTTTTACACGTTATGCCCTGAAATCACTTGGTCAAAAAACAGTATGCACATTGCAAGAGGCAGACTTTGAGGTGGCTGCATATGGTTTGCAGCACAACTGTATAGGAATTCTGGGGCAAGACAGTGACTACCTCATCTATAATACTTGTCCCTACTTTTCCATTGAGAACCTCCGTTTGGACAGACTGGTCACTGTTATGTACTCTCGAGAAGATGTTTGCCGTGTGCTGGGTATCAGTTTGACACACCTTCCTCTCTTTGCTTGCTTGCTTGGCAATGATGTTGTTCCAGAAAGCTTGTTGGAACGCTTTTGGCACAAATGTTTAGTCACCAGCCCCCACAAGAATAACAGCTACACCAGAAGAACAAACATACTGCTATCTGTAGCAAATTACATCTCCAAAATTCCGTGCTCGTACAGCAGCCTGAAACACTTGGAAGAGATGCTCCCTCTGGGATCAGACAAGACACTGCTTTACAGAGGAGTGAACTCCTATCTTTTGCCTGGGCAGCAGTCTCCATGGATTCCTCCCAATGTAACAAATTGTCAAACATTATCCCTTCAACAACAATCAGCTCTCTGTCAAGATAAAGAAATCTTTCAGGTAACTTGTTTTCTAAAGCTTCATGATCACTTTATTGCCGTGACTACTTCGCGGAGGTTTGTAATGAGTATATCAATCCTATTGATTTAAATTTGTTTGCAAAATCTTTTGTCTGTTAAATAGAGCCACAGTTAGGACTATTGCGTGCATTAATATGAGCATAGATGTAGCACATCTAATAAAAAGTGTTTCCTCTCTTTTTGAAGTGTCAAGCAGGTCAAATAGTAGGGAGCAACTCCTTTATAGGCCAAGCAACTGGGCGTAGAGATATACTTCCCATGTATTATATGATTTCCCATGTATGTATGATTTGTATAGTGATGTGCTTTTTACTTTGAGAACTCACAGGCTGGCCGTAAGCTGGTCAGTGGTCTGCTTGGCTGGGCCTGGCACATGCAGTCAAGGTACCAAGGGCAGCTGTGCTAAGAATGCAGAAGTTGAAATTGCCCTTGTTGTGGAGACATGGGAATTCCTACAGAATGATACCGCAAAATCGTAGAATGGTTTGGGTTGGAAGGGACCTTAAAGATCACCTAGTTCTGAATCCCTGCACTGAGCAGGGACACATCCACTAGACCAGGTGGCTCAGAGCCCCATCCAGCCTGGCCTTGTACGCTTCCAGGAATGATCCACCACTTCTCTGGGCAAGCTGGGCCAGTGCTTCACCACCCTCACAGCAAAGGATTTCTGCCTAATATGTAATCTAAACCTACTCTCAGCTTAAAGCCATTCCCCCTCATCCTGTCACTGTACGCCCTTGTGAAGAGTCCCTCTCCAGCTCTCTTGTAGCCCCCTTTAGGTACTTGAAGGCTGCTGTAAGGTGTCTCCAGAGCCTTCTCTTCTCCACGTTGTACAACTCCAACTCTCTCAGCCTGTCTTCATAGCAGAGGTGCTCCAGCCCTCTGATCATCTTTGCAGCCCTCCTCTGGACTGGCTCCAACAGGTCAAAGTCCTTCCTGTGCTGAGGAGCTCAGAGCTGGATGCAGTACTTGAGACAGCATCTCACCAGAGCGGAATAGACTGGGAGAACCCCCTCCCTTGCCCTGGTGGTCACGCTGCTTTTGATGCAGCCCAGGGTGCAGTTGGCTTTCTGGGCTGTGGACACACATTGCTAGATCAGATCAAGCTGCTTATCCAGCAACACAACCTAAAGCCCTTCTCAGAGCTGCTCTCAATCCATTCTCCATCCATCCTGTATTTGTGCTTGGGATTGCCCCAACCCAAGTGCAGGATCTTGTACATGGCCCTGTTGAACTTGATGAGGTTTGCACAGGCCCACCTCTCAAACCTGTCCAGATTCCTCGGGATTGGCATCCCTTCCCTCCAGCACACTGATTGCACTACACAGCCTGGTGTTGTCAGCAAACTTGCTGAGGGAGCCCTTGATCCCACTGTCTGTGTTGCTGTCAAAGATGTTGAACAGTGCTGGTCCCAGTACCAGCTGCTGAGGATACCACTTGTTGCTGGTCTCCACTTGGACATGGAGCCATTGACCACAACTCTTTGAGCGTGACCATCCAATCAATCCTTCATCCACTAAGAGGTCCATCCATCAAATCCATGTCTCTCCAGTTTGGAGGCGAGGATGTTGCACAGGACAGTGTCAAATGCTGTAAGTCTGTATTTTGTGGTTTTTGGTTCAGGTGAATTACGCATGTGTTCATTGTCCCTGAATGACCCTAAAACACTTCAATGGGCTTATCATTTCTCAAAGGGCGGGTCTGTGCTAGCAAGTTTCACTTTCGGCTTCTACATGGGCAGAGATGCGCTGGTGTCAGGGTGACAAATGGTCAGATGGGGTCACTCTGGGAAATTGGATGTATTAGCTTAGGGTGGCCTACCTGGCTAATAGACAATGAGCTACCTTTCATCAGAGTTTATGCAATAGTAGTAAGTCTAGAGCACAATTCTGTAAATTCATGGCAATTGAGATAACATACTGAGATTTTTAAAAAATTCTATACAAGGAAATGTATTTTAGACCCTATATTAGCCATCTGTTACTCCCTATTTTATTAGATCCTTATGAACTTCAAACACAGAACCTTTTTTTTCTCTCTTGCTTATCTTGAGCATTTTCTTTAAAACTATTTTTGTTTCCTCATATTACTCTCAAGTAATCGTACAATTTACATTTTCCTTTCTAAAAAGACTATAAAACATTTTATAACTACATTGTAACCTATGCAATGCTCACTTCAGCTAAACTGTAGATATATTTGGGCTTTTTTATTAACCACACATAGATACAATACATATCACTTTTGACTGTTGGAGTTAAATAGAAGATATTTTTAAAAATCAGCAGTCATATGTCGTAATAAGGTGTTGAAAAATACTGTTTATGCTTGAAGTGCAAGGGAAAAATATCCAGAATGCAATTATCTAGGTTGGATTATGGCCTAGACAATAGTGGTAATATCCTTATTCCTTAAGAGAATGTACCATGCAGTCTTTATGACAAGTGGTGATTATTTCTTGGGTTGGTCTTTAATTTGAAGTGTTGAAGTTCTCTAACATCATGCTGAGCTACTGCTCTAATAAAATACTAATGTTTAGAAACTCCATTGAAGAATGCCTCACTGTTGCTGCATGAATCCTACATGAATCCAGTCCCTGGGCCAAGGAAATTACAGTCAAAATGTTAGACGTGTTAACTTCTCTTTTGTTTTTGCTACAAGTGTTAAAATATTTGTATATGTAATGTGTATGCTTTGCTTCATATTTTGAAACCCATATGTAGTTCTGCTTACCTTGCACATCATCTGAACTGCACATAAATGGCACACACAGCTCAATTCCAACCATGAGGACATAGCCTCATGTTGCTGTTTCTCTCACAAAAGAAGAGCATAACTTTCTAGCTGATTGTAGGTGAATCAGAAATATTTTTCAAGATACAGCATTGAATACAGCAATACTTTTGAAATCAGCTTGTATCTTTTTCAGTCCGTAAGGATGTGTAGATTATTGGCCAATTGCAATAAAATAGTGTTGTTAATGATCTCGTATCTGTGACAGTGGTTTCTATGCTTCATTCCAATCATGCTCATAAATACTTGATGCTCTGGTTTTTTTGTACTTTATACAAAAGTCTACTTAGGGGATTACTTTTTTTGCATATATTAGGAATACTGAAGTATGTCTTTCAGGGCAGCCATTAATTTATTATATAAGTCAGTGTTTTGTTGGTTGACATTGTACACAGAAAGTATGACATTTCAGTAGAAATACTTTTGATCAATAATGACCCAGTGACTGACTGCAGCTTTGACCTGCTGAGTTCCCAGGTTTGCAGATACTGGAATTCTGCAGAAATGGTGAATTTGGTTCTGCCCGGTGGTCTGATAACTCACATTGAAAGAGGCTATGCTAACTGCATGGAAGGCACAACCCAAATAACACCAACAGTGTGACACATGCAGTGAATGCAGAGCAGAGAAACATCAGTGCCTGCTCACCATATGGCATGGATCCTGGAGAATTTATTGGTGGCACCCCATGGAAATAATTCACTCTGCTCAGCTGTTTGAACACCCCCAGAGTTTTGGTCTGAGGCTGTGAAGTAGAAAGTCTGTCTGGCTCTGCACTTGGCCAGTCGAGGTTGCAAGTGTTACTGGTTGAAATTCTGCACTGCCTGAGAGCAGCCTTGTTGCTTTTGCATCTAAGCCATTCCAGACCAGCAGACCCTGTTGGTACTGAGGCTGCCTGTAGCCAGCTGCTGTAGCCAAATGTATCTGCATGAAGTGCATTGTTCATGTGCAGCCTGGGTGATGCTCTTAATTCTGCTTTTCAACAACAGGCCCGCAGACCTGGTTTTCCTCACTAGAGTAGATTGCATTTCTTTCCATGGGGAAGAGCTATTGCAAAGTAAAAGTGTGGTGAAGTTTAAGTATCCTAATTTCACCAGAGTGTAAACTATACTGAGTCAGCTCAGGAAAGAAATAGAGCTGTCTTCTATAGTTCATCTTGCAATAAAATTAAAAGTTTGCATTTGGTCATGCCTTCACTCACTATTTAAAGAGAGAAGATACCTTTTCAGGTAACTGAAGGAGGGTAGCTATGTTGGAATTCAGAATCATTTTAAGAATAATTACTCTCTAAAAAACTCTCATTCAAGCTCCCAGGTTTTAAGAATTCAAGGAGGGGCTAAGAAAGACAATGCTGGTTTTCCTGGGGATTCCTGTCCACAAAAAGATGGATGTCTGAAAATATGCTATACCAGTGTTATTTGAAAAAGCACTTGTTCCCTCCCTGGCTATTCCCTTCATTTCTACTGATAGAGGAAGATTTATTTCCTCGAACAGAGAATATATTTTGTTACTTTCTAATCCCTCTTAATTTTGGAGGTAATGCCTTCTTCTTTCTTTGAACAAACAGCTAGCTAAAGAACAGCATATCCAATCTGAAAATTATTCAATCTTCAATATCCTGAGTAGCGGAGAGATTGAGTGCAGCAACTCCTTGGAAGATGACTATGATACAGAGATTCCTGGACAGGCACTTATCTACCGCCCTGCTCGTCAGCATATTTATTCCATCTTGTTGGAATCTGGAAAAGGTAAGGATTAAACTACTTAACATCATTGTTCAAATGTACTTTCAATTTTGAAATATGAAATCTTGAATTCATTGCTTTAGTGGCTACATTAGCATTTAGGATAGAAAAATGCATTTGGGATAAAATCTCTGAGCAACTGAAATGTACTTCTTCTGGAATCCAGAGAAAATATGAGAGTGAAATTGTGGGGCTTTTTCTACATGCTGTTCCATTTCAGTGCTTTTAAAGTGATTTTTAAAAACTGGAGGTTTTTTCCTTGCTAAATGGGAAGTTGTGAAAGTTGTTAATGATCAAAAGATTGAGCAAAACAATGATCTTCAGAAGATTTTTTAAAGTTTGGGAGTATATGAAACCTTATGTTTCTTTGATAAGTGTGGCTCCGGATGAATTAGTGAGTTCTAATACACTTTTACGGAACAATAATGCACTGTTAAAGTTTTACCTTCTGTTGATTTTAAGTCTGCAAATTTTAAGAACAGTCAAATATAATTACTGTAATAATACAAATGCAAGTAGTCATGCCAGTGATTATTAGTTCTTTCATCCAAGTGCAAGAAAATAAGATTTCTTTATCCAGTGATATAAACAGATTCAGTAGCAGGTACTTATATCTGCGCTTGCATTCATCTCCTTTGAGACAGAGAGTTCTTTATTCACATCCTTGGACAAATTTCATGTTCTTAAGACTTCCATTACTTAATGTTATCTTTATAGTGTCTTTCAGGCAGTGAGTTGGAAATTGAAAGTGTACTGAACTTTTATTCCTTTGAATGTGTTGATTTCTCCCTGGTAATCGCTTTACATTTTATTGATGAAAGTGCACCGCCATCAAACCTAATATTCAAACTATTTGCTTAGAAAGGCACAAAAAGGTAATTAAGTACACGACTTCCTGCAGCAGCCAGACGTTGAAATTGTGCCATAATAGGAAAAACTGAATCAGAGTTTACCTAGCAATTTGGAGAGAATAACACAAATCTCAGCAGTAATTATGCACATCTGTCATTTTTCATTTTTCGGCATACTGCCTCTAAAATTTGTAGACAATTATAATGTGGTTAGGTTTTACTTATTCATGTAAGCAGCAGGATATTCATTGATGTTTTCAGAAACACCCAGACCAAAGTTCCTAATTAACAATTGTTGCTGCAAGATGACAGGGTAGTAGGCAGATTTGCATTTGTGTTACAGTGGTTTTGGTACTCAAAGAAGATTAGAATTGAAATACAGAAACATTCATTTAGAGTCATATTGAAAATGAAATCTTAATGTGAAATTTGTCTTCTTTTAAGAAAGTGATTTTAGAATAAAACCACAGATAGCATGTATTATTTATTCTCAGTTCAGGCTTCCAATTCCATAGATAATTTTCTAAAGTGAATCGTAGTACACCCTCAATCCTTAACCCTTCCAGAAAGGTAGGTAGAGCGTGTCTGCATGGGCACCTCTATTAAATCTGCATTTTTAATGCATGTGTCTACCTCTAACTGCTTTAACCATGTCACATCCTTGTAGTTCATGGGTTGTTTTTTTATTCCAGTGTATAGTGTATAAGTGTTTCTAAATCAAGAGTGTAGATCATCAGAGTCTGTATTGGAATTCATAAGTGTAAGCATTATTTTTTTATGGATTCACTACTAGACCTACAAGGAAGTTTTGTTCTTTACAAAGTGAGTAGCATCCTTTGCCAGTTTCCCTCAGGTGAGGTCAAGTTGACTGGTTTTTGTAATTTGATAAGAAGTAGAATGGGAACAAGTTGTCTACACTGTACGTAGGTTGTAGTGTAATGTAGAATCACTTTGGATTAGCATTAAAAAAGAGCTTACTGGAACAAGACAACCAATTTAATTAGTCCGTGTGGAGTCTGCTGCCATTATGCAGCTGCTGATGTAGGACATTTGAAGCTAACTTGACTAACTCTACACAACGTTCCAGTTTGCAGTGGCAATGTATGTGTTGATGATCCTCTTTTTTATTCCTTAATATCCATCAATTAAAATGTGTTGGAAACTGACCTCTTTGCAGTTTGCAGATCTGCCTATTTGTTGTTATTTGGCAAAGTAGCCAGCATTTAGTAAAAGCGGTGGTTACAGTATTAGTAAGAACAGATTAAAAATAATGTAAACTGTTTCCACTAGTCTGAAACAAGAGAACTTAGTTTTGAATGCCTAGACTGAGATTTCTAAGGGTGCCTAAGAGACCCACAAATCCATAGGAGCAGGATGTCATATGCTTTGGAACCATCAGCCTATACCATGCCACTTTGCTGGAAGCCATAGTGAGATAAGTGTTTCTTTTGCTATCAGTGCAACTTTAAGTAATTCTCTTGCACAGCCACTCATTTCAGTCCCTGTGCATCGTCTCAGTTGTGCTGATGCAGCCGTTTGTGCAGCTGTGTGGTGGCCTAGTTTGAGAAACTGAAAATAGCCTCTCTCTTCCCTCTCTTTCTTGTAGTCAGGTAACTAACCTGCTTCTGTTTCCCTATCTGGCTCTGTGTAGCCACAAACAGCTGTGCTGAAACACCCCGAGGGAATGGCAGGAGTGGGAATGAGCAAATCTGGCTGCCTGTTAAAGATAACAGTGCTGCTGAAAGAATTCCTTGTAGAACTATGCCTTTTGTATAGCTTTGTGTGTGCGTACCTTTACTCATGGAAATGCTGGAGAACACAGCCTTATTTTTATCCTACAGAAATAAATACGGGGCTGATGGTGATTCTGGTAACATGCCATTTGTAACCTGTGTATTTTAAAAGTATATTTATAATTGAATAGTTGAGCTATTTCTGATCATTATGTGAAATATTGCATATATTGATATAAATTGTCAACTTTTTATCATCTTTCCAACAAGAAGTACTTTTGGAAAAATTTGAGGAAGAGAGGAAAGTAACAGTAAGTAATGCACCTTGGTAGGCCAGCCAAGCTCTTTCTTATGTGTGCAAAGAGTTCAAAACAAAGCCAGCAGGTTTTGGCATGAGTGCAGTCCATGGGAATACCTGCACTAGCGCATGGCCATTGCCAATTAGGAGGTTATGTAATGTAGCTTAAGCCCGTGGCCAGCTCCTCGAAGTCCTGGCATCACTCCCAGTTCTAACATTAGCAGGCCAGACTGATCCTCGCTTTGACACTGTCAAAAACAGTCCATTAGCAGAATTTTTGCCAGTTACCACCAGTGCCTGCTCAGGAGAGCTGGCATTGTTGCAGGTGTAGAGGAGCACACATAACAACATTTTCCGACTGTCTTGTGTTCTGCACATAGTTGAAGCTTTCTTTAGGCTGCCTAAGCAGTGCTTTCACAGGTCATTCAGAATCTATTTAAACAAAGGAACTGCTATGTTTTTTAATTTCGCTGGTGATATTCTTTATATGCATTGGGGGGAAAAAGTTTGAAAAATTAGTGGTTTTTTCCCAAGACATTTCCACAGGCAGAGGGTTGGCATTTAGTAATCATATCTCCGTTTTGTTCTTGGCATGTTAATGTGCTGTCAGTTTGCAGGACCTCACTTTCAGCTGTATTTATTTGGCTAGTTATGTGAACAGTAATATGCTTTTGTTACTAATGGACTGCAATAGTGAAGAGCACTCAGCTGATGCAGTGCTATGTCCTGTACCTACATTCACATACATTAAAAGAATGAAACTATAGACTTCCTATTGACTTCTCTTTTTACTGTGTGCAAGTTGAATGGGTGATATAAAAAATAATATCTCACTGGTATTTAGAGTCAAGACACATTTTGATAAGTTTTTCTGTGAGTTGTGGAACTCATAAAGAGCAATGCTCCCTGCTAGCTTCCTGTCAGCAAAGCTGTTCTATTTCCATGCTTCTTCCTAGCATCTTAACTTCTCCTTATGTCCTTGACAACTCCCTCCTGCATTACACAGTGTTCCTAAGCATGTTCCCTATTGTCTCCTGCTCTTCCCAAATCCCATCTACCTTTTTTCTCAGTTCTAGCTCTTCTACAGCTACTTGTGTATTGATTTGCCATCCAGTCTGTTTGGATACAACAGGTAAACTGACTTTTCTGCATTTCTTTCAGTTGGTACCCTAATAGGATCCCTCTGTCAGCTGAGACTGCAGTTTCACAAAATGTTTAGGACTTTAATCCATTTGAAATCACTTCTCCCTTGTCAGATTTAGTTGAAACAGAGCAGTGCATCCGTGAATTAATTATAAGACAGATATCCTAATTGTATTAGGTTCACCTGCTTAAGAAACCAGGCTAAAATTTAGGAGGCTGAGTGAGCTGAGTAAATTGAATAAGGCAGAGTAATCTACAGACTAAATCTTAAAACCAAATGCTAAAGCATCAGAATGTTTCTGAAAGTGACTTTGGGTTATTTAATTGGAGGGTTTTTTTCATTAAATAGCATTATCATGGACAATGACTTATAATAAATCAAGATGTGAGACTATTCAGCTACTGGAATGTACAGTTTAAGGCTTTTTATCCCTCCTAATGTAGGTATTTATAATTTTATTCTTAATGTCATCAGTTTTTGAACAGTGAAGCATGGCAAGCCTGGTGTAATACTGTCCCTCATAGTCCATCTGTTGGTTCTTCAGTCCCTCACCTTTAATGGGAGTTTGTGCTGCAGGTCGATGGGTAAGGAAGGAAGGAAGAAGCAGGGTTGTAAAACAGATTTTGTCATGTGCTTTTTCACCTCTCTTATCCCTAACACTAGAACTCCATCTGAGGAGTTTCTGCCCTTGCACCCTAGCACGCTACTCATTCATTCATGCCTACAGTTATCTCCAGCACTGGGCTGTGAACGAGATCAGGAAATTAATGTGACTAAAACTTTTTGGGTGGAGAAGGAAGGGACAGTGTTGGAGAGATTTGTTTGGTTTGTTTTAATCTAGGTGAAGTTTTTGATTAGGGTTCACAATGTGGCATTGGAAATACCTGTGCAGTACATTTCAGGGAGCTTGGAATTTTTAAGAACAGTGCCTTCAGTACTGGTTGGGAGCTGGAAGGAATTAGAGATGCAATTCGGTGAATCTGGAAAGGGCCAAGGGAAGGAAAAAAATAAAATATTTGAAAACACTACTCCAAGTGCCCAGGACTAACTAAACCTGTTTAATTCATACTGTTCACCAGACTACAGAGAGTAGAAATTTAGGGGACTATGACATGGTTACCATAAGCAAAAATCTGGAGAGAATGCAGAAACACCATTTATAGCAACAATGATTCTGTTTGTTTGGGGTTTTTTTATGAAGACTTGCATTGATATGATTTTGAGCTGACTGTTGTAAATTGGATAGTCTGCATTTCAAAAATTCTTAAATGCTTGATTTTTCTTTCTGAGGGTTTGTTTGTTTGGGGTTTTTAAGCATTAAGTAGTTAGATGCACAATTCCTGTGGGGAAATTTTAAATTTAAGGGGCACCTTACTCTTTAGGGGGGCAGAGCAGAGTTGAGGTTAGGGACTAGGAAAGCCACTTGAGCTATTATGTATAAACAGTTCCTTTATGCTAGATAAAAGGTCTGGAGCAAAGGGCTGTAAAAGCTCTGCATATGACGCTGGGATGACTCCTGACTGCTGTCAGCTTTCAAATAGCCATCAAGGCCTCCCTATAAAGATTTTGGCTCAAACCCTGACACCGGAAATGTCAGGGCAAGTTGGGAGGTGACTCATATTAAGCACTGCCTGCATATGTGACAGTGTGGCAGTCCTGAGAGACTGAGGTAGCTCATGTAGGTCTCTAAGCTATTGCAGATGCCTCAAGAGCTTCCTGAACTGCCTTGAAGTGGGAAGGCATAAACCTGTTTGAGAATGTTTTCCACAGACTCTTGTACTTACGGTTTTGGCTGCAGTTCTGCAACTCCAAACTCATGTTCATAGTACATAATCAAAACTCTCTTTATTTGTTCTGATGATTTGTCATAAAGATACTAAAACTATTTTTTCTTGGTTTGTTTTTAAAGAAGCTGAGCAAACAAGTCATTATGAAGTGCCTTCTATTACTTTGGAATCCTGATCATGACTGATTCCAACTGTTACACTAGTGTCAATACTTGCATTTGACTTACTGATCCAATTCTGTCTTTTTTAGGTGGAGCCTATCCTTTGGTAAAAGAGTGGTTTGTCTACTTTGGAAATCCTCTCAAGCAGGCAGAGCTGATACAACCTGTACAACCTTCTGTTACAGGTAGAATAAAAATGTGTTTAAATCTAAACTGAAAGAATGACTTCACTAAAATGAGGTTAGACGATCTATCATCATATGTTTGATATAGAATCCAGGATGACTGCGGAGAACCAGGAGCTAAAGTACTGCATGCTTGTAATTGCTTTTAATTACCCTTTGTAATTATGATACAATTCAGCTTTGAGATACATGTTATTGCTGTGTCTTGTTAAACCCAGTCCCAATTCAAACATCTGTTCTAAAATGCAAACAGCTTCTTAGAGGTTCTGAATACTGCTCTGAGGCTAGAATAAGTGGTGTGTAGGGCCAACATTAAAATTTGTCCATTTAGCTGTTTGACAGAATGTGTTAATGAGAATAGTGGAGAATGTAAAAAAGAGTCATTTTTAGATCACCTGTGATAACCCAAAAAGAGCTTCCAGCTTTCAATAAAAAAAAATAATTAGGTTATCTGTTTCTACTGCCTTAAGCCTTAAGTGTTTTGTGTATTTTTGTCTTCTTCTCTTTGGTAAAAAACACATTAACACACACTCTTAGTGAAATTAGTTATGAGAAATGTGTTACATTTATGAGGAAGTATCATACACTTTAGTGAAAAGATTGGGCACTTTATATGTCACTAAATTGTATCATGCAATACAAGTTTAGGATGGGAAGTAAACAGTACTGTATCAATTTTGTTATTTCAGAGGGAAAATCGTTCTAACTGTTCATTTGTCCATGCTGTAGTAACATCTTTGCTCTCATAGCTCTCTCTCCCTGTCTAGTCATCTGCTATCATATGGATCAGCAGCTCAAAGGGATTTTTAGTCTTTCATATGAAATGTATTTGTTCCATTGATATACAATACCATTGATATCTTGTTAAAGAAAGCTATTATCTACTCAACTTTTTGAGAGTAATTGCCAGTGCATCTTCCCTCAGCACCAGAGCTTTCTGTAGTAGTCCTTGTGCTGATCTGGTCTAAATCCAAATTCAGAAGTTGAAATGCATGCACTTCTTTATAAATTTATAGTAAATTTTCTTTTTAGATATCCAGAGATTTCACATTTATCTTCATATTTGTAATTCATATATTTAATGACAGTTTTTGAATTCAAAGATGAAGGAAAACCAGTTGCTCTTTAAATATCAGCCTTTTCAAAATCCTTTTTAGAGGACTGTTTGGAAAGAAATGAGTTATATAGACAAAGTATAAATGAGTTTTGATTTGATATACAGTAGTTTCACAATATTAAGAGAGTGATTATCTAATTGGCTTTATGATAGCATGAAATTGCTGTGAAGTTTTCCAAACAGAATATGCAGGGTAAAAATTGATCAATCTGTCCTGTACAACTGTTTTATTTCAGCATACAATGGTCTGGGAACATGTTGCAAAACAAGGAAACAAAACTCTACAAAGTATAAACCATACCTATGTAGTTACATTTCAAGTTGCCGGGCAAATAGCCTGTATTTGTTCTTGTGAAATTTTCCCTCCCAGATAGTATACTTCCTTCCTCTCTTTCTGGAGAGGAATCCTTTTAATCTCATGTACTTTGGTTCTATAGCTCTGCAAACATGCAACACAGAGAACCCACCTTCATGTTGACAATAAACAGGATTTCAAGTGTGTTTGTTTATAGCAACCACATAAGTGAAGTTTAGAAAAACAGAATCTTCTCAGACACAATCTTTACTAACTCAGTAATGAAAGGCTGTTCAAGCAGACTATTAAAAAATGGGAGGAGGAATTTTAGTGTTTATTTTTAGTGCTCTGTTGTCATTCCTTCAGCAGACAAATATTTTTCTAAAATTTTTACAGTCCATATTTGTATGCCTTACATTCGCTCATGCGTCTTTGATTTTCCACAGCATGACTTTCTAATTCACCAAATAAGGTTCTCAACAGCACATCACATTTTTCAGACAGGGATCTTATTTAGAGCTAAATTTAAAGAAGTTGTTATAGGAAGTTAGAGTTCAAGGCTGTCAATCAAGATCAGGTTACTCAAAAAAGACCAAAAAAAATTTACCAAAAACCTATTTGAAATATCAAAAGTGCAATTAATTTGGGAAGGTTCATTGTTTTATCTTTTTTGAAAAAAATGATAACCTGATCATCAAAACTGCTTTAGAGCTGTAGTGAGAATATATGGAAAATTCTGACTTTTTTTCAATTTGATTTAGATTAAAAGGTCTGAAGAAACTATGAACTTTGAGCTGTAGTGTACATAATGATAAATATTTTAAATTTTGCATTGATCCTAAAAAAAAAGGTAGAATTCCCACTAACTTTTTATGTGTGTATAAAGCAGACCTGCTTTGCATCCAGAAAGGTTGGAGGATAGACTGAATATTAGCTTTTTTTAAAAAAAAAAATGAAATATCAAATCCTAAAGGCAGGATGGTAAGTAAGATGACAAAATATATTTAAAATATAGTATTAAGTATTAGGTATATGTTTGGGGGTTTTTTTGAGAAATGATCTTCTGAATTAGCATCTGTGCTTGCTTGAATTGTCTATGTCCCTTCCTTCTGGAATTTCTTTTCAATTGAATGAATATGATCATGATGTTTTACACACGTTGACAGAGCAGCACTTAAATTGATAAAAAGTGTCACTGACAAATTAATTTTGTTAAAAGATCTGTAATCCAGGAAAATACTGTTTAATGTCTGTACCTTGTGAACATAGCAGATATATTTGATATGTGTGCAGTTTATATGGAACAGAAAAAGTTCTAAAGTCTTTGCTGGAAATGTATCGATTCTGTTGTTCATTTTATTTCTGAAAATGCATAGGATATTGTAGCTTCATACCACAGAGTTTGGATGTACTTTAAGTATTTTAATCATTGCATCTTCCATGAATATGGCATGAATATGCTTATGTTCAAAATGCTGTCTCTGGCTTTAATGGTCAGATTTAATTGGCATTTGAGTTTATTGGCCACAGTTGTTGAGAAGTTACAATTGAGTGTTCCTAGCAAGTACATTTTTATAAACTTTTTTTTATTGCTCAGTATTTACAGGAGCATGTAAAAATGAAGAAGTGTGAAAGTTCTGTTACTGGCGTTATAAAATGAAATTTCAATAGTCATTAGTTCAAATATACATGAACAATTACTATTATACATTTATATCTGTATACACTGTAATGACACATTTAAAGTTGATATGAATATGAGGATCACCTTTGTTTGAGTTAAATGATATAGAATTAATGCATTCCACAACTTTTGCATGTATTACATATTCATAAATCAATTATTGAAATGTAAACAGATGAAATAAGTGTTTACGTAGTCCCTTGAAGTGCTTTTGTTTCTCATGCTGCTTTCTGTATGACAATGTCATTAAATGTGTGAATATAAACGAAAAAGGTAAAAAGTGATTCAGTCCATGCTTTTTCTTTTAACTTGTGGGTAGTCTGTTTTTGTGTTTAGGCAAGTAGTATCTCACCTCCGTGGAGGTTTTTTGTGATGCTTCTCTTCTTGGGGTTCCTGAGGACTGCAGTTTACACAGTGCTGAATATGGTTGTCATACAGTTTTGTGCATGTTGAGAATAATCATAAGCATGTGTTTGAGTAATTCATAGGAACTTGTGGTTCCTACAATCCCAGTAGGATAGATAATTTTCTCATTACTAATCTTTACAGTAAAGATGTTTCAATTAAATACATCTAAGTATGTTTTGGAGTGTTTTCCTTTTGTTACTCAGTTTTAGTTGGTTTTTAGGTTAATTTAGTAAATATCTAGACACGTTCAGAAAATATTTCTCCTGCCTAGCCAAGTAAATTTCTCTTTCAGAAATGTTTTCTAATTACTGTAAGTTATGTAGTGAGGATGTACCTAAAGCAGAGAACAGTTTGAGGGTCTATTGTAGATGAATCTTAGATCTGCTGTGGACTGCATGTATGATGAGAGTCATTAAACTTCAGGATATTTGTTTCTTTGTTTTATTTATCTTTCATTTAATATAATGGATTGGGTATTACATGGAATTTTATTACTTGAAGAAGAGATCCTTTCACAAAAAAAGTGCCTTTCATTGGTGTGTTCCAAAAGGAGACAGCATCAAGTTTCCTTTCCCAGAGTAAAATAACTCCATAATTTACCAGTACTTCTTTTTCCCAGGCACAAGTAGATGTTTCTGAAAGTGTAAGAAACTGTTTATGGAAGAGATGTCTTGAATTTTTTGTTAAGCTCTCTCAATATAGATATATAATCTTGAATATTGACATAATTAATGGTTTTACTCTGAAGAAAGAAGGATTTCTATTATTAGATATGCCCCTGGATGCAAAGGAGAACTTTCCTTTTAACTGATGCTCGGCGTATCTCTTTGTATGCAGAAACCATCAAAACTAGTTGAGTTTGCCCATGTACAAATTGTCTCACACATCAGTCGGTGTTGCTTAGCCTTGGTAGGAAAAGCTGGCTCTATTTTGGTTTCATGCGTTTTATATTTGATCTTCTTCCTGGAAGTCAGTCTCTGCTGTTCTTTTATTTTCTTAAGACAGCAATTACCATTATCAAAACCAGTAATTTGCATCTTGCTGTGCTGTCTGTACTAGCCTGCTCACTGCCACTACTTGTGTTATCTCTTACCTGCATTTCTACCTCCAATCAAGCAACTGGTACTTTTTCTTAATTATACTTTTCCCTTAGAAATAAGGTTTGAAACTTACGGATTGTATAATAGTAGTTCTTTACATGGTTAAAACTTTTGACAGGAGAGTTAGTCTTAAAAATAGTAAAAGAAACATCCATCAGGGAGATAGATAAAGAAAGAAAATACTAACTTCTCCTCTGGTTTGCCCCCCTCCAAAGAATTAGTGCCATTTGGTTAATGGGCTTTCCTGGCTAAATAAACATCATCTATGTAGATTTCAGCACCTTGTCACTTTAACCATTTATTGTCACAAAGTGTTTCTAACTGGTCTGCAGCTGCTGCATGTCACATAAGAAAGGAAAAGGTGTTACCAAATGTAGCTTAATTAGTCCACATTTGAAATTCACACCTTGTTTTATTTAACTACAGAAGCAGCCGTACTTTATGGCATGATTCTGTCTTTTATTGAGATTCTCAGGCATAGCCAGTTAGCTGTTCTGTTATTTCACGTGCATTAGTGTTTATTTTGATAACAGATTACATGTAATTTAAATGAGGAGCAAATTTTGCATTAGTTCATACATGTCACAAGTTGGGAGATGGCAGGATGGGGTAAATATTAAGGATTTAGAGACAAGCGTGAATGATACTAGAGAAAGTCTGGGAAGATACATTATTCATAACTGATGACAGTTCTTTTGTGTGTGTTTGCAACAGTGTTTCATACAGTAGCCTAGGAAGTGAAAAATACCAGATCGCCTTGGGTTTTGTTCCCCAACTAGAACCTGATGCAGAGGAGCCATGCCCACACAGCACTTTGTGGAGAGTGCATGTTTACCACCGAGCAGCATAGGTGACCAGTTTGTTCATTAAAACAGGTGATTATAAGGGAGACAACGTGAGGATCCTTCAGGGACCCCTGATATGTTAACTCTGGGAGAGAGAGAAAGAGAGAGAGAGAGAGAGAGAGAGAGAGAGAGAAGAAACAGATCTGGTTGTTTTCTGCTGAATCACTGTTTTATGATGAAGTGAACCTCATTTAATGCTGTGGATCCCCAAGGGAAAGAACACACTTGTAGGCAAAGTTTGCTCTTGCATAGGTTAAATGCCTGCTGTCTCAAAGTTGTCTATGTTATTGTAAGAATTGAATTCAGTCCACTCTGCTTAAACATGCCTGTATTCAATAAATTTTGTTTAAATTATGGGCCATATTTTTTTGTTAAATTTTTTTTTTTAGATGCAAGTTTTGTCAAATGCACTTTATTTTCAACTCCGTGGTCCTTGGAAGTGCCAAGAGCAGATCAGTTGTTTCCTTTCAGATTGTAATGAGGCAGACATGTTATATCTTGTTGCTGCCAAAATAAAATAGTGGATTTCTGTTGTAGGTGGAACACCTAATTTGAAAACACTGTGGCTTGCCAAAGGACCTGATGTGGAAAAGCAGCGGTATCATACATTTCTGGCATGCTTTCACCTTCAAGATGAGATGGAAGAACTCCAAGCTCTAGAAGCACCTGTTGCAGGATTCTGCTGCTTGCTGGCCTATCTTATGATGCAGGTGAGAGGGACAGTTGCTTTTTCTTCAGCCATCAGCCCTGATAGATGCGATGGAGTAATAAACTGGGTTTTGCTAGCCTGTGCTGGGCATTTCTCTTAATCCGTACTGTAGGCATAGCTGATCAAATATAATAGTACTGCATTACAGTGTTTTTAATTACTCCACTTAACGTGCTTCATCCTGTTCAAGAAATACTTGAGGTTTTTAGTAGCTAATCATAACTCTCACATGCCCATGACAAAAACCCTTGGGCAGTCTAGGAAAGAGAGTCTAATCTGAGGGATTTCCCCTGCTCTTTGGGACCCGTTTGCAAATTGAAGTTGCTCCTTTTGTGTTTCCTTTGTGTCATCGAAAGAAGACATTCCCTCAGGTGACTATGCAGCCTGTGCAAACAGACAAGATAAATATTTAGTCAGCTCTCACTACTTTTTCATGCCATCTTGTCAGTCTATTCCTTTTCAAGCCAGAATTGAGGATATGGCTCTTCTCATTAAATTCTGAGTAATAGGGGATCATTAGGTAGCACTTCTGTTATAATTCCAAATACTTGGCAGCCTGCAGACTACCACAGTTGTAATAAAAAGGGACACAAGATTAAATACAATATTGCTTCATTATTTACTTTTCTCTTAGGTATTTAATATATTGTCTGTACTTGCCACATTTCAAATGGTGATCTCACAAGCAGATTTTCCTCACTGAGGATGAGCAAATTATGCCTTTATCTAATCTGATAAGCTCTGCTTCACTTGTACTTAAACTGAACTGCATTTTGTCTTTTGTTTTGCTTTTTCACTTTCCTCGATAACAGATTTATACTGGTGTGTGATACATGAAAACAGGTTCTCCTTGACTTTCATTTCGTTTTCCTTCATGTGTTTACTGAAACTTTGAGCAAGTACATATCGGAATTATACAAATGATCCATATAGGTCTTTTGTTTTTCCTTTAATTTTTGTATAACAATATAAATTGAAAATTTTTTGAAGATAAAACTCATTAAACATAATATCCTGCCTTGCAGTTTCAGTTAAGCAAGATACATATCATGTACTTACCTTTTAACATACTTGAAGTGTTTTTCATGTTTGGATATGAAAATACAGTTTCATTTATCACTATTTCACTTACTTATTGAGCTATTCCATGCACGCTTTCATAGCATGATAACTAAATTATTTAAGAAGGGTTTCTTTAGTGGGATTAAGAAAAGGAGTAACAGGATGAAACACCTACAGAAATATGGATTTACTGAACCTTGATCACAGCATATTAAAAAAATTTTAAAAAAAGTTTGTCAGGGAAGTGGTTTTCAGAACTTATTATCCAATGGCTACTGTTATAAACAGAGATGAAAACAGATTTGCAGCTCTTGTTTTCAACAGGAATGACAGCACAGAGATCATGCAAAGGGCTCAGTTTGATGGACAGTTTTTCATGGCAGTGCTGGTTTCTCAACACCTGTCCCATTTTACTGATTCTCTTCTGCCCTCTGAGTTGCATTGATACAATCTACCCTGTAAACCAGACTAGGGCATCGATTTGGAATAAAATGTTTTTCATTGCTGAGTTATTTTAAGCTTTGGTTATTTCTCTGATATTGTCTGTTTGTTCTCTTGAGATGTTTGAGAGGAAAACACAAGAACAAGAGTGTCAGCAGCCATGCTTTGAGCTGGCCATATTGCTTCCATTTGTTTTATAGCTCAGAAAACAATGCTTGTCTAACTGTGATCTGCCTCTTGTCTTTACTCTTTTGTCTTAAATTTATATTAGAGAAGGAAGGCGCATTGTTACATCAGAAATTATTTGAGAAAACTGTAGGTTGCCTTGAAGCAGCTCTCAAGTCTTCCTTCAGCTCATGTGAAGGAGACTAAACTTCTTGAAAATTTCATTGCTCATCATTTAATCTAAGATGAAAATGACATTTTTGTGGGAACCACATACTGACCAACCCATCTGGCTTCCTCAAAATGTATGTGCAAGTATTTAATGAAAACTTCAGATGCATTATTTTTAAAGTAAGAAAAAAATTCCAATAAACAAGCTTTAACTATGTAAAAAAAGTGTTGGTATGAAAAATATTTTTTCAGTGAGGGTAATTTTCAAATATTCTCTAAGTTAAGAACAAAAATAGTAAAAAAATTAGAAAATAATAGGTCTGTTTCCAAATTTGGGAAAGGAGCAAATGAGTTCAAATATCAAACTGTAAAGCCTCTAGAGAAAGGGAAAATTTCTCTTTCAATCTAACAGTTTTGGAATAAATCTGACAGTGGAATTGTGATAACTCACCAAGTCTGGTTACTGAATAAAATATCTCTCTAAATAAGTGTTTTTACATTCATAAGCAGTTTGGCTGATCTACTCTGTTAGGGGCATTTTCTTGCTGTTGTACTTGCAAGCAATCTTTAATTTCCTTTTCTTAGGACAAAACTGTGCAAGTATTAAGAATTGTTTTGTAATTGAAAGTCACTTTTTCTGTTACTTCAATGTATAAAATGTGCAGGTTTAGTAAACCTCTCGTTGCCGTCTACACAAAGGTGACACCTGACTTGAATTACAGGGTAAAGTAGGGCCATTATCAGATCTTAGCAGACAGGTGGAGTTAATGAATACCAAGGAGCATTTTGAAAGCTTAAAATGTTTCTGATATCCCTCACATTCTTGTGCTTTATGCAAGATTTAACAGCATCATAGAGGGGAAAGTATTTTACAGTGGGACAAGCAGCAGGGCCTGATTTTAAAAAAAAAAAATTATTTCTCAATAGTGGTTGAATAATTTTTGTACTGTGGAGGAAAGAATGGGTTACTCCTCCTAAGCAAGTAAATGAATGACATAATTATAGATGGCTTCTTAGTGTTTTTTTTCCCCGTTGATTTACATCAATACTTTTTTGTTAATTTTTCTTTCCATTTCATCTGTCCCTAAATAGAAACTTAATGGATTGAAATGGCATATGCAAACATTCCCCCAAAATCAAGCTGTTAAAAGAAAGGTAATGCAGAGTTTTAGGCAGCCTCTTAAGTGTTCTGTAAGCCCACAATGCACATTTCCACATTTTGCAAGAGAAACCTTTCCTCAAGTTCCAATAAATAAGGAATTGCAATGCTTTATGGATCTCTCTTTGGAGCTCTCTTTATATCCTCAACAGTTGTAACAGATATTTGGTCTTGGTGCACATGGATAATCTAGTGTTCTTATAAGGGGAAGGAAAGGATTAGAACTCGACTGGTACTGTCATGAAATCATCCCAGCTGGTCTCAAGGTGCTGTGTTTCTCCTGAGGTGATCATTTGCCTCTATAAAATCTCAGAACACTTTTTCATGGTAGCAAAAGCCCCCATTTACCCCTTACTGATAGAAGTATTAGAGTGAACTGTTATATAAAGTTAGAAGTTTATGTTTCCCTACTTGAACATTTTAGGTTTTAGTTTGGAGTTTTCCCTGCTTCCATATGTAGCCTAAAAATCTGAATGAAATCAGATGTGCTTTGATAAATCCTGATATTTAGGTTAAAATAGGTAATTGAAATATTTTAGATTACTTTTTAAATTTGTAACAGATAACTGTGTAAACATTTTTAAAAAATCCTAATAGCCATCATATCTGTGGCTCACTGAGATGGTTTTTATCCTGTGTCTTGATTATAAAGCAATTTATTTTTTAAATCTCGGGGTTTTTTTACTATGCTTAATGTTACAGAGAGGGAGAAATTTCCTGCTATTAAGTAACTCCAAGGGAAGTGGAGAAGGGAATAAATGAAGGGTGGGCATTTTGTTTGGTGTGTGGAGATCCATGTATATACACTATACACGAGTATTGCGATATGCACTTCATTCAAGCCGTGAAAGAAACTATTTTGTTCTCTCTGTGTTTCCCTAGATGATGCATTCACAGTGGCCATTATTACAGGAGGTCATTGATGTAAGTTTGATGTGCTTGAGTAAGAGGATTCGGTTTGCAGAAGGTTCCTCTTCAGAGCCTTCAGATAATGTGTTATTTTTTTCATCTGTTTTAGGTCAGTAGCCTCTCTCTGGAGGACTTAAATGCATTTGTGGCGCTCATTCTCTGCCTCAAAGGGAAGTCAGCAGCTCAACTGACAGGCCTGCAGGTATGGACTGGAATAGCTGTGCAGCATAAAATACTCCTGGTGACCTGTGATAAACATCTTTGGGAAAAATCACTCTATATTAATTTTTTACAGATACGGGAACAAAAGGTCATGGTAAATATATAGGCTTTAATGTGCTACATTTCATGTGAATACTTACGTTTATTAATCATGCAAAAAATTAAAATAGAAGGGACATTTTCTACTGGTTGCAGTCCTAGGGTGAGCAAATTAGCCTCAGATTTCTTCCTTCCTTGGCTTCCAAACTTCCATCCAATGAAAACTGGTAATGGGGAACCCTGTCTTACAACATTGCTTCATTCTTTTTTACTGAGGGGGATTGTGTTTTGGGACATAGGTTGTGTGAAAATCACTACATTAAGTTAAATTTTAGTATTACTATATGAGGGAGAATGTAAACAGTATAAACCTAACCAGAAAAAATGCTACCTAATGTGACTCACTGCAGTGAAAACCATTTGGATTACTCTATTCTATAATCATTCAAAGTTCTTTTAAATATTTTATATATATTCCGTGCAAATCTGTTTTTTTCCTTTCTTATCTTCTGCCTTTCCACATGTAGATTGAAGGTTCCTAGATGATTACTTTAATAGTAATTTAAATAGTTCTTCCTGCATATGAAATTATACAAGAGTATTTTCAATTTCATAGCTTGAAATTGTGTTTAAAGTATTAGGAGTGTATAGCACAGACTCCACATGTCAATGGCTATTTGAGTTGTGGGTTTACGTAAAAGTAAGTGGTAAAAGGTTAGAAATGGTTAGAACCTTAACATATCTTTATTCTGTAAATCTTGTTTATATTGCCAGTAAATTCTCTGTTCCTTTGAACAGTCCATGTGAGAATTTTCAAAGTACTTTTTGTTGATCTCAAGGTAACACTCCTGTTACTATCCATTTGTTTCTAATGCACAAGTACCAAAATAATAAAACCAGTGTGATTACCGTTTCATTATTTGATTCCTTATAACAGATAAAGCCCAGACTCCTATTATTTCTTTTGAATGCATCACAAATTTGTTCTGCAGCTGATGAAGTGTTAGATCTTTGTGAAAAAAGGAAGCAATGAAATGAAGGCAATACAGAAAACAGCAAAAATGTAGGATTTATTTCTCTCAAATAGATTATTGCATGTAGTGTTGCACTCGACATGGGGAGGATCAGGACTTTATCAAGTCTGTGTGGCAGTCATTCAGCAAAAGCATAAAGGAAACCAAGCCTAAGCAGGAAGCGTTGAAACAATTTGTTTGTGGATGCACTTACAGGGATTTAAGTTTCCAAACATAAGTTTCCAAAGTGCTTCAAAGTTTATTCTGCTTAAATTACAGGTCTTTGTGTGATTCATTTGTGTTGTGGCTCTTTGAAAATACACATCTGAGTGTTGCATTCAGACATGCAATATTAATCAATGTATGCTACTTTATCAGCATTGTACTGATTCAAAGTTGTTCACAAAATTTTGTTAACTTTCCCACAAAGCTTATGGAAGATCAGTTGTGGACACAGAAGTGTGTGAAATGTGAAGCTGATCTTACTCTGTGTCATGTATCACTCTACGGAGTGGGCAGCGTATTGTTGTAATTGAGTTCAGCGTGCTATTGGCAAGTCCTTTCCAAAGTTCTGTCACTCTGCTGCTTATAGAAGCACTTCATGCACTTTCCCATAGTGCCTTCTGCTGTGCTAAAAAACAACAAAGGATTCATATAATGTAGCTTCAATTTTTTGTATCAGGCTACTTTATAGATTGGTTCCTTGTCTTACTCTATTAAAATTCATGATAGTGCCTTTGGTAATAGTTTGAACCAGAATAAATCCCTCTGAAGGGAATAGTGAGGAAAGATTTTGGTCTCTTTATCTTCTGATGTTGTGAATAGATAAATAACAGTTTCAAAACTTTCCCTCATTGCCTTCAAATTAAGCTCTTTTCCTGTGTTTTGATGACCTGAATTTCCCTGTGGAAAAAAGTTGCTGTTTCTCAGTTGCTTGTGTGTCTGTATCTTGTCAAGCTATATCAAGGAAAAGAACTTTATAATGTCCTGGGAATTTTCTCTTGAGAGGGAAGGAGACTAAATAAATAGAATATCTTATACAAATATTCTGAGACTAATGATCAGTAAAGCAAGCTTGCTTTTGCAAGCTTTGCAAAGCTTTTGCAATGCTTGCTGAGCATTGTCATTCAAGCATCTAATTTTCAAGATGCCATCTCAGAATAGCTTAAACTGTTTTTACTCATTACTGTGTTTATTTAGTCCTTTCACAAAATTGAGTTATATTCAATATAGTTGTTGAGTTATTTTAATAGCAAATAGGGTATCAGTAGGTATTTAACAGCTGAATTTTCTAGATATTTGTGTTTAAAATCAAAGAATCCAAGTGCAATGAATTACACTAGTACATAGTAAGTTAACAAACGAGGTTTATAGCAGGAAATCAGGAACAGAGTTTAATCTGTTTACTGTACTTTTTATTCTCCATTGGAAGGTTTAAAGTGATCCCTAGAAGCAACTTAATAACAAAGCTTTCAAGGAAGGTATGGTAAAATTAGTCAGCATCTGCAAAATTTTATGAAGATATTTGCTCATTTGCCAGTTTGGACTTAACGCTGTAGTATTATTTAAATGTAGGAAAAAAAGTTTATTTCTTGTAAGCTGTTCTGTGAAGAACACTAATTTGAAAAAAAAAATTCTCTCTTTCTGTACAGGAGTCCATTAGCAAATATGTTGCAGCAGAAGAATATTTAACTTCCACTATGAAATATGAGAGAAAATAGAAATAGAGCCTGTTCCAATAAAATGAAGAGAGCCTTTCAGCCTTCACTTTCAAATCTACTTTCTAATATGCTGTCCATATTTCATAGTTAATGAGATCCATAAACCCACAAATCTATGAAACAGAAATGTCTATGGTTTGAATAAAGTGGGTTAAAGCCGTAAAAAATATAGTTTATCTCATGCTGATAGAAAGTGGGCTGTGGATATGTAACTACATTGTACATTAAATATTACTTTCTGAGTATAACATAATATTTATACATGAAGATTTGATTATTTTTCAAGATCGATGGTTTCAAAATACCAAAATGTGCACATGATAGAAAAGACATTTTTCTGGTTAGATTTTTTCTAGTTTTCTGTGCTGCCCCCTTATATGGTAGATTAACATTCTACTTTGCCCAAGCCTCCCATGGAGCTTATACATAAGGTCAGAATTAAATTTTGGACCCCAGGTTGTCTATTTCCCTTCTTTCTATTTTAATCTGGTGTGTGGTGTTGGCAAAAAGCCCAGTGAGACATAGGTCTAACTTTGAGGCCATTGCAGAGAAAAAGAGGCACCAGCAGTGGTGCTTCCAGTCTTGTTTCTTATATTGTGCTGGCCCTGGTTGTTTACAAGTGCAATTACAGGTCAGCTTTCCCCAGTAATGCCTGTAAAATACTGCCCAAACAGGAAAAACCATAATGACTTACAAACACAAGTACATTTTTTCTAGGATTTCTCTAAAGATGTGAATATATGAAAAATTTGTATTGGAGGTGTAAAGCTATGAGTCACATCTTTTCTGAAAGTTGTGGCCAAAGATGACATGGGAAAATTTGGTTAAAAAGGAAATACAACCTGGAAATTGGTAGATGAATTTTGGGTCCTGTTAAATTATTTTAAAAGTGAAATTTATGTCCAAAAATAGGAAATCAAAGTTAATAGCAGATGTGTGGGTGGACATACACATCACTGCTGGAATTTATGGCATTTGCAAACTCTTTATAGTTTTGCTGTAAAATGTCCCACTATGCTGGAGTATCTGCTTTAGAGTAATTACGTCTTTTGTACCACTTGTAAAAGGAGCAGTTTAGCTGCATCTGAGGTGTAAGACAGTCAAGCACTGAAGTATATTCCTTCAATTTTTTAAGTACTTTTTGTTATTTAAATGTCTTACTGGTACAAAATTAGCACAATCATTTTAGGTCTGAAATAATAAGCTTCAGAGAGTCTTTGCAACTGGATTGCAAATGAACTGCCACAAAATATGTATTAGGTAGTATTTAGTTAGCTTTTGGAATAATAGTAATAATAATGATAATAAATACTCAGCAAACTAGTTAACTAGCTTGAAAGATGGAAATAGCTTTAGCAAGAATTTTAGTTGCACAGAACCTTTGAGTATTTTTCATTGTACAGTGTCATGGAAGCAAAATTACCTTGATTACCTCATATTATATGAATATTACACAAGGTATTTTTCTCTGAGTATTTTCTTGAGCGATTCTTAGCCACATCCATTTAAAACAGCAGTGTGTTTTAGAGTCGTAGGCAGTAGTGTAGGTATCTTCATTAGGATCTCTCAGATTTAAAGAACAACATTGCTACATCTATTCTGTATTTTTTTCCTTCTGTGCCATGCAGACAGAAAAGCATAAATAATACCCCGATTCTGAACATTCGATGATTTCAATCTCCTGATCTATTTGGCAAGCCAAGCTGTGTTTGTCATCACCATAATGTGTGATATTTTTCAAACAGACCCCAAACAGCCTTTGTGAGCTATCTATATTTTTCAAAATATGATTGTTGAAAAAAATCCTTTCTCCCCCAGGGAGTGTATGTTTATTGTGTCTGTGTGACTGTTTCCTAGTAAATATTACCTTGAAGTCTAATTGGATTGAGAAAAACATAAAGTGCAAGTAAGAATATTGTAAAGATCTTATGGATAAACCCCTCTTATATACAGAGTACCTACTTCTGTGATGTGCATTAGTATTAACTAAAATGGAATTTGAGTGCATTCCCAGATGCTTTACTGAATCAGGGTTTGTATTCCCTCAAAATTTGCATCTGTCAAAAGTATTTTTAAAATTATAGGCAAGATTGTAGCTGGCAGGGGGTGGTGAACAGAGGGGGATTGAGGTGATTTGCTGATCTTGGCATTGCTTCAAATCCCATTCTCTCATCTGCAGTCTTTTCGTTTTCTCAGTGTTCTGGGCTAATCTGGAACAAAAATGCAGCAGTATGTGATGTGATTTCAAGCTGGGATTGGTCCAGTCCCTATTCAAACTTAGAAATATAACTTTCTTGTCATATACTCAAGATAGTCTTAAATGAACTAGTCCAAATAGAACAGTTCTGGTTCACTTACACAGGCCAAGCATTAGTGCAACCACAATTATATGTCAGGAGCTTACAGCACTTTTCAAAGACCCACCTCTAAATTTGTTGCTATTTTCATGAGTATCTTTTCAAGTTCTGAAGAAAGTTTTCTTAATCCACTGACAACTGGCTCTACCTTTGTTTTGCTGCTGTTGGTTCATAAACATAGAAAGAAAATCTTGGGCTAAACTAACTTATTCAGCTTGCAGGCTGGTGTTGCAAGTTGGTGTTCTGCCCCGCTCCCACCGTGTTCTTCTTGACCCAATTTGGTATATTTATTAGTATTATTAGAGTCTACCTCACTGAACATTTTTTGCAGTTGATGTAAGCTCCAGTATCAGAATTCACATAACTGTGTGAATTCTGTTCTATATCATTGGCACAAATACAAACCACAGTATAACTAGGTCACAGAATCACAGAATCATCAAGGTTGGAAGAGCCCTCCAAGATCATTGAGTCCAACCATCAACCCAGCACCACCATATTCACCCCTAAAAAACATCCCCAAGTGCCACCTTCAGATGTCTTTTGAACACTTCAGAGATGGTGACTTCACCACGTCCCTGGGCAACTTATTCTAGTGCCTAACCACTCTTGCAATGGAAAAAAAATTTTCTGATATCTAAACTGTAGCTTCTCTGGTGCAAGTTTAAGGCCACTTTCTCTCATCCTTTCACCTGAGACATGGCAGAAGAGACCAACCTCCACCTCACTACAGCCTCCTTTCAGGTAGTTGTAGAGAGTTGAGTTGTAGGTCATCTATTCTACATTGTGAAAAAAATGCATGCATTTAGTTGGATGCAGTTTGTCCAGGGAGAAAATCTTGAGCAAGATTTTGAGCAAGGGCCTTAAAAAGAGGATTTTGATTCCTTTGTGGAAGATGATCTTGCATTTTTCTGCATAACTTTGTAAGTTTGCTCTGCTTTTCTGTGAGTTTTCCCCTTTACTGTCCTGTAGCTCAGTATTAGCAAGGTTTCAACAACATAGAAATAGCAGCAATGTTTCAGTTATAAATTGCTTTTAGACGGTGTATAGCATAAAGAATATTTCAGGACGCTTAAGGTAAAAGACACTCTGGAATTTCAGATAACAAAATTACTGTTAATTTTTAATCCATGCCAAATAATATAGCAGGAAGTGAAACGCAGTTATTAGTAGTGAGGGTAATAAAGCTCTCCCAAAATACTAAGCAAACTGACAGCTTTGAAAAAGTCAGAGATAACTTATTACGGAGAGGGGAAAATAAATATTTCTGGTATCAACTGACATTTTCCTGCCAAGTGTGTGTTGGTCAAAGTGTACATTTACTTCTGAGTTAAACAGTTTTCACTTCCTTGCATGGTGTATGCTAGAAGGAGCAAGCAGTACAGGAGGGCTGGAGGTGGTGTTTGCATGGCGTAGGTGGGGTTGCTCCCCACTGCCTTTAGGGGCTGAGCTGTGTCCCCCCGGGCAGGTGACGTGCAGGGGCTGGAGCCAGGAGGGAGTGGAGCGTGCCGTCGGGAAGCGGTGGCACGCGTGCACCTGCCTGTCATCTGCTGGGGGCTGCCTGCACCTGCTCGCGCGCCTCCGTCACGCCTGAGCAGGAGTGCAAGCTGCACATCTGTCTGGCCTTCCCCTGCAGAAGCAGATGGCTCTGTGCAACTCCAGAGAAGCAAAATGTTGTCTGAAATGAGCCACTTACAGGTTTACAGGCATATGGTTACAGTGCTTTGGTGGATGTACTGGAGGCGTTCAAATTTCTGGATTGAAATGTTCATCTGGAAGATATCAGAAACAGCAAGGCTAATCAAGGGCTGATTTGTTCCCTTTCTTTTCAAGTGTATTCTTGATTGACACAGTCATTGTCCAGAGTTTAAAAGTCAAGACAGTGTCCAGTTCCTAGCTGTTGCTTCCTCTATGACTTCAGTCAAATTCTTCAGTTCTTTCTCATATTTTAGTTCTTGCTTGTAACACTCCTGCACCACTAGTCTCAATAATTGAAGTTTTTTAGCCAAAAGTGCTGTATAAATGTGAACTTTGAATACATTAACATTAATATTGATGTCTTACATGTATTCTCTTCCTCTTCACCTTTATTTTGGAGTTATTTCATTTGATGTTCACTGAGCAATAGCTGAGATGTGGTTAAAGGAACTTTTTATAAAGAGATGGAGCTGTATTAAGAGAAAAGCGATGAAAGTCTATTATAATATCCCTTACCAGCATTATTTTTTAGCATCTCAAGACATCGTGACTTGTTAAGACAATTCTAATCCCAGTGTTATAAGTGAGGAAACAACATACAGGGACAATAAACACCAGATGTGTAAAGGTGGTTGTGTATTACCTCCACAGAAAATTCGTGATTTATAGAGAGATTTAGTTAATTGTTTAGTACTCTCATCAGCATGTCTAGTGTCACACCAGCACTATGCACTTTAACTAAAAAGGTATATTACATTCATCTAGGCTGCTATATGTTACCCTGATAGATTTAAAAGAAGAGACATTCAGTTCCTTGCCAAATACAAAGCTATATATGTATTTGGTTTAGCAAGGACAGATACTGCATACCTAAGCATCTTTTCTTATTTAGCAATAGTTTTCTATTTACTCTCTGTGTATAGAATACACAAACACATATCTTGGCAAAAATTGTTTCTATGCTGGAACTTAAGTTCTGCAAGTTCCTAGTAAGGTCAATGAGAGCTTTACTTTTGAATGTAATAAAAGCAGAGCTATGCCAATACACTTTTAAAAATCCATCCCTCAACCTCCTCAGTGTTTTTAACTTTCTAGCAAAATTATACAATTCTGTTTGTACCATGAAGCTTCAGTGCAACAGAGAAATACTTCAGGCTAGAAACAATGGTAAACAATATTTTTCAATTACAGAAGGCTGAAAGTGTAATGGTTCTGCAGGAAGTTTATTTTGGCATGGCACCTTCTGCATAAAGAAAACCCAAACCAACAAAATAGGTACCCTTTGTTTTAAAATGGCCGTGGATCAGTTCCTGAGGCTGGAATGTTATCAGCAACATGCCTGCAGAGTCCAATACTGTCTGAAAGGCTGAGATCCCAAAGTTTGGTTTATTGCAGAGCATGCATTTCCTTTTAAACGGCATTCTTCTCTGTGTTAAATACATCTTTAAAGATGCCCAAGTTCCTCTCATGTAAACTCTTTCCCTATTTATTTTTAGTTTGCTCTGACATAATGCCAATACAAGAAAATGTAGAATACTACATGTCAGTAATTTGCTTTAAAACCTCTGTTTGTAGTCAGTTCTTGAATAGCTCAGAAGACCATCTTTATGCAACAGCTGTGTGCACCAAACAAGGATTCTCTAATTTCTTTGTATGTATTCGTCTAATACACAACACGGGGTTGGTGTTCTTGTGCCAAAAATTGTGTATGACAGTTTTCCATTTCAAAGGGAATAGGTGTTCTGAAAGTGAATACTCTATTGCAGCTTAGTTACAAATTCATTCCTAATATCTTGAACATACCTGATCACAGGTTGCAAGTTGTAAGTTCCCTTCACAGGTCAGCTGAGATGCTTTTGTGTGACTCATGGCTTGATTTGTCTTGGAGCTTGGGATTGCCATGAAATAGAAGCAGACAAGTCCTTCTTTTCTTCCTCAACCTGTGGACTTAACACTTAGAAAATTCCTTAGCCAGAACTGTTTACCATGGACCATATCACTTCAAAGGGTGAACCGCAGTATCAACAGTCTTACTGTGCAGCTGCTTTGCAATACAAAGAAACCCAAGGAGAAAAAAAAAAAACCCAACAAAACCTATATTGCACTGCCAAACAATATTTGCTCTACTGGAATTCTCTGTCCTAACCATCTTGGTTTGATGACAGTTTTATTTGAAGAGCTTGTAACATTAATAACAGTTGCCATAATGTTTCTGGAAGCTGCGGTGCTTCAAACATACTAAATTTTGCCTAATCGAATTCTGTTGAAATTCACTGATCTCTCTGTTGGTTTCAGTGGGAAATAAATCAGGCCCTTAAAAAGTATAAATTCAAACAGCTTAAGAGAGGGGGTGGTCCTACATTAGGACAATTGAATTGGTCTTGAACTTCTACTCTGAATCTGGGGAGGAAAAAAAAGAAAACTAATCTTTGAGCTTGGCTAATAAAGCCTGGGACAGTTGTAGCAGTGAACTGAGCAGTTGCAGGCCTAACCAGATGTCATTTGCCAAATAGTCTGAGGCTGTGGAAGGACACACTGCATTACCAAAGGCAGCCAAGCACACTCTGCTGAGTGTGCTGAGTTCTGTTGGTGGCAGAATTTTTACTCCTAAAACTTTGTTCCATGGACCAGTCCTATGGTTAAACAAAGGGATAGCACTGGGTTAAGGTGTGGATAAGGACTTTAGATCAGGAGTATGGTCAAGATGAGATAACAGCAAATGAAGACCCTCATTTTAAAGATTTTGGTGAAGGAGCTAGTAATGTAGAGTGGAATACAGAAATATATAGTGAGTGTCAGAAAGTAAAGGAGTGGAAGAAGTTTGATGTTTGAAGGCTTACAATGGAAAGTTACTTGAAGTGACCTTTTGCATGCTTTTTTCATTTTTTTTTGTGTCCCCTAATAACATTTGAATGTGTTGGCCAATTTCAGCCACAATTGACAGAGGTGTAGGAGTCTGGGAGAGCAATACATTACTGCTGATTGTTTTAAATAGACAGCAGGGAGGATGGGGAAGGCACTCCAAATTGCCGAAATGGAGGAAACTTTAATGTGACATCACGTTATTAGGGCGCCCATGTGAGAGGGAGACATCTCTACAGGCATGGGGAAGAAAGTTCTAATAATTACTGAACCACTTCAGATGCCAGTGACACAGCACAGGCAGGAGCCCATCCGTTCATGATGCAGATGTACCAGGAGTCTGTTGGCAGTTTGTCACCCGTCAGGGTGACAAACTGTATTAGTTGCAGGGCAGGTGGAGTGTCTAATACTTTGCCTTCTCATAATTCCACAACATTTAACTATTGTATGAAAAAAAGGAAAAAAATCAGACCACAAGAATTTTCAGAGTCTCAAACAAAAAGAATATATTTTCCTACCAAATAAATTTAATGTTGTCTACGTGATGGAAAGGTGAGGAGGTTCAAGGATAAATATGTCACCAAAAACATGAGCACGTATTTAGGACAGTAAATATTAAAATCCAGATGAATCCATTCACTTTTTTAAGAAGGACATGACTGCTGGCTGGGCTACAGTCAGAAGATTAGCCTGATGACTGATAATTCAGAACTGATGTGAAGATTCTGTAGATATCACATGTAGTGTGGACTGTCACTAGCACAGTAATCATTTAGATCAGAGTTGAGCAGTTATGGCTAAAATAAGAGAAGTAATGTTATTTCAATCTTTTTGCAGATGTCAATGTGCTGTCCATTGCAGAACTGTGTAAATAAGCTGAGAGGACTAAACTTTTTAACTGATGAAATTCCTTTTCACAAAAGTGTCACTTATGCTGGGTTTTGTTGTGGATGTGATTAAGAGTTCTGACTCTTAATAGGCAACTGTTTCTGAAAATTAAACAAGAAATGAAACATAATCTTTTTGCAACTGAAGGAGATTTTTTTATGGTTGCAAATTGGTTAGCAGTAGTACTTTTGTGTTATTATTTGTAGGGTACTTAATAGTAAAAGCAATTTTTAATTTTTTTTTAAGTTTACATCAGTGGTGGTTTTGGCTTAATGTAAATAACAGTGTTGTTCCACAGAGAGGTATCATTTTACATCAAAGTCCTGATAAAACCCAGTAAATAAACTTTTCTGAACATATAAATACTAAACAATTGGGTTGTTTACAGCTAAATATTTACTTTGAACCCTTAGAAGTGTTTAAAAACTGGTTTTTCAAGTTTGTGTTGCAGCTGATGCCTTCACAGATCTCTTTTCAATCCCCATTTTCCTTTGCACACACCTTGTTTAAGCAGGAAGAGCTTAATTTAAGCTGTAATCTTTTATCAGAATAAACCTTAGTCTGTTTTCAAAATATTGGTGCTTCTCTCCCCCCTCAATTTGACAGGTCCAGCAGCTTATTGCTCAAAGCTGACTGATGCCTAGTAAATGTACTGTTTCACCAGCCAGCCTCTGCAGGGTGGCACTCCTTAAATTTACCAGCATTGCACCAGTTTAAGTTATCTTTTCTCAAGAACAGAGGACAGAGCTCCGGTGCACAGGGGCTTTAGCATCCTTTGACAGCTCACACTGGGAATTTATACTAATGGATGAAGGCAGGACGATCTGGTCTCTGTCTTTGGGTTGAAATTGTATAGCATTGCTTTCCATTGCAGAGAATTTAACTTAGGTTGTCATCGGTTGAGCGTTCATCTCTCTATATTTAGAACACAATGTGCCTTAGAGCTTTCAGGCAAAGGTAAGCCTTACTGTGTTAATGACAAGTTCCTGAGATAGGATCTACCTGCTGCCTTTATTGCTCAAGCATTAATTGCCTATGGTTAAATATTTGGTCATTTAAGATACAGGTGGCTTCTGGGGGAGTTAATGTAAGAGGTAGCATACTGATAATATACCAACTGACTTCAAATGGATCTAAAAGGAACTGGTTAAACTAGACAAGTACACAGATTTTGATCACGGCGACTTGAATTCCAGCAGTTTATTGCATGGGTCAAATTACATTGATTTGTAAATATTGTTATTGAATTGATTAATTTTAACTAGAAACCATCAAATACTAACCTGTCCTTGAGTGTTATGTTTTCCCTTTTATTGCAAAAACAAGTTATTCTTTTGTGGGTGGGGAAGGTAGGGAAGGGAGGAGTGGGAGAAACACCTTATGTAATTTCAAAGTTATTACTTTTTAAATTTATATTTCAAAATGTTAGCCATAGTCTAACATATCTTCTTTATTCAACTTCACCACAGGAAGAAGGCAACAGGTTAGGAAAAAAGTAAACTTTAACCTAAGTAACAATTATTAATACAGAGTTTTTACATTGAAAAAGAGCATGACCAGAATGTTGTTGAAAATTCTATTAAAGGAACCAGTTTTTAAATGAAATGTGTTATTTAGTACATTGAGATACAGAGGACATGTAAAGTAGCACAAGTAAAGCACTGTAAAATTATCGTATCTTCACCTTTCTCCTTGGTTTCTAGAAATTCAGATAGTGAGATGGCTTTGCTGGTGGGTGTGGTTCTGGCATTCATTTGTGTCTGCTGACATCTGGAATGTTCAGATACTCGCACTCACGTTTCAACTGTCATAGAACCTATTTATCCTTTATAAGAGTTTGAACCCTTTTGACTCCATACAGTTGAGGGGCAAAGGGTGCTTTTAGTATGCTCCTGGAAATAGTTTGTGCAGCATTCAAAATGGTAGTATAAAGTTTACACCTCTATCAAAAAATCACTTGTGAACCCACAAAGAAGACTCAGAGGACTAATAGTATTTCCTTAAAACATAAAGGTATTTTTACATCCTGATTAATTTTTATTATTATTATTTCATTGGATGAAATGTGAACTGGAAATTTGTATTTCATATACAAGATCCATGTATTTTCCCTTCCTGTGAGGTAAAACTGTTCAACAGGATATGCAGTCTCTCGGTCTAGATTTGCAAAGTGCTCCTGTGAGCAAACATTTTCCACCCTGCAAAGCCTCCTCCTCTTGTCAATGCATCTGCACACGACCACAGCGATCAGCCTGAACTCGTGGTCCACAGGCCGAAGCCATGTATTTCTAGACCAGAAAAAGGTGCAGTATGAGATAAGTCTATGATGATGGCTCTTCTAGCAAAGAGATTTCTCAAATCGTTAGGAAAAAGCTTTATACATAGTGTTGTGCATCCTGTAGCACTTCTCTTGCTCTTTTCAAGTAGCTAACCCAGTTCAGATCAGGCCTCTGATATCAGTAACCTCTGCTGCAATGATGCTAGAGGACTGTGAACTTTTGGGTTCTTTTCTCAGTCTTCAGTTAATGCTGGCAAATAGGAAAAGTAATCTTTTTCCCCAAATGCTGGGAGAGTGGGGAGCTGTCATTGGTAGGCGCAGCAGCAGGGGCACAGCATGGACAGCTGGTGCAGGAGGAGCAGTTCTCACACATTCCCTGTCTCTCCCACGCAAATATCATCAGCTGGTGGTAGGAGTAGCAGCAGCGAGATCACAGGGTGTATCTCACATGGTTCACTGGGGTCCTGAATTTATAGAAATATTAAAAAGAACAGGCACAGTTTCCAAAAGGAAGTAATCTCTGGGGTGTAATGCCCTGCAAGACAAGACTTCTTTTCTTTTGGAATTTTCCACTTCTCATCGTGATGTCTTAACATTGCAGACACCAAGCAGTTGTGAGCATTCCCATGGCAAAGCAAGTCTATGATTTGCCATGTGCACACCCTCATTGTTACAGACTCACTGTGCTTTCATTTTCATTGGTTTTCATTGCCAGACATGGAAAATAGAAACTACCCTTCAGTGAATTTATTTAGTGTCCTATTAAAATAAAGAAATCACTGTTGATAGCTCTTGCCTTGGTCTTGCTCATACTAATTTCCATTAAAACTCCCAAGCCTTACCTGATACCCATCACACACAAACACACACACACCCTCCACCCCCCAATACTGTGGTGCTTTAGGAAAGTTCTGGACTGATATCACTTGACAATGCAGTCTTCTACCTGTAAAGCCTGTCACCAGGAACATTATTTTATCTTTTTGATCACTATGTCTCAACTGTAATTGAAAAGAGGACACCTAGGGTTGTAAATGATGTGGACACACTTCTTTAGCAGGTCTTAAGATATGATCTGGTGATCAGAAACAGTCTGGTAAATGCAATGTAAGAATCTCTCAGCTGCAACAGGGTGAGTGACTGTGTGCACTCTTGCAGTTTACTTTAGCACAAATAATACTGGTTCATTTAAACCACATTCCTCTTTCAAGTACCCTTTAGCATTGTTAAACAGTTCACAAACCCCTGCTTTACTTGCCAGAGCAAGAGAGTTACGAGTGTGCATGTAGTTACTAGTCTCAGCTGGTGAAATGATAGCTTACATCTGGAGGCAATAACTTCCTGAAACTCAATGGCCTGATCCCCTACTGAAAATACTTTTATTTCAAAGGGAGGGTGGAAAAGAGTCTCCTTTACTCAAATATGAAGTGTCACAATCAGAAAAAGATGGACCTTTCATTTTCTAAATGACTGCTCAAATTCTGGTGGGAGATGTCCGTGCCCACAGCAGGGGGCTTGAAACTAGATGATCTTTAAGGTCCCTTTCAACCCAGTCCATGCAATGATTCTGTGAAATTAGTTTGTGTTGTCTGCATTTGTCTGGATGTCAGTGGTCATCTCCAGTTGTCTGTACTGGATGAATTTCAACTACTGACTGTCATGTTGGGTCAGTGCCCTGGTGGCCAGCTTGATGCCTTTCCAGGAATCACTAGAGACAGACAAAGTTCTTCCCAGAGGACTCTGAACCTCTCTGCCTGGCATCTTTTGCCTATGTCTTCTTATCTAGGTCCTCTTTTGCTTTTGCACTGCACAGAAAGCAGCCCGTGGAGATACACCTCATGTCTTCAAGTCAGCTTAACTGAACCCTACTGCCCCTTGTCTGTGGTTAGGGGGAACTCCATCACAGAAGTCAGCTTCATCTAGTCAGATTATGCAGCAGAATTCAGTTCATTGCATAATAATACAGAAAACCCAACTCCTTCACCAGGTTCTGGCTCTATTCTCCAAATGATTTGTGATTTTCTGTTTTGAAAGAAGCTTTGCAGCTCTGTATTGCTAGCAAAGGTTTCCTGATTTTGTTACATGAACCTTAGGGAGGAAGAATTCTGATTCATACGTTTCATGGGTTTCGCTACTACTTGTCATTTTTTTTAAAATACAGCAGTGATGGTGTATGTCCATACCTTTAAGTCTTTTGGAGGTCTTTCGAGATGTGAGATGTACTAATAATGGGCCAACCCTCTCCATTGCATTTCAGACAAACAGTTCACAGCTCTCCAGGAGCTAGGGCTAAGACAAATTTGAGTCACTTTTTGCCATTTCTGTTCTGGACTGTTTTGGATACTATTCCATTTCTGGTATAATTTATACTGTAAGGATAGAACAGCTGCCATGGATTACAGTATTGATAGCCACACTGTTGTGAATCTCTCCTGATCCTAACAGACTGCTTCAGTACAGACTGTGAAAAAGGTGTTGTCCACTGAGAAGCTTTGTACTGTTTAAACAAGACTTAAAATCCCAGTTTTTCCCATATTGGATTCAAGGTTTTTATATTTTGCTCTGCTCTGCCACATTCACCCACTGAGTTTATTTTGGGTGTGAGTTTTAATTGTCTTGTTGAGTTTCTCATTTTGCATTTTCTACTTGTTGACATACAATTCCAGTATTTCTTCTGGAAACACCCAGGTTGAAGTGAAATAACTTGACTTTCAGATTGCAGTCAAAGGAAATTTTAGAATGTTTAAAATAAAAGCTTGGATACAATAAACTTTGTTCTGTCAAATCCTGTAATTTAAATGATCCCTAAATGCTGTAGCATTTCCGGGGTAAGCAAGCTCTGGGAGGTCAATGCATCACTGTACACTTCAGTTTATACTCCCAGTTCATGTTTTACATTCCAGAAGCTGAAGTTTTTTTTCCTGCAGAACTCCTAATGCCTGAAAATTCCTATGGAGAACAGCCGTTTATTTTGTCTTTCCATTTTAATTTTGAATGTATTTGTCTTAAAACTTGAGTGAGATGCTGTATTTGTTAAACTTCACTTCTTTCACTTTATTGAATAGAACTAGATATAGAATCCTCAGACGAATTCTGCTGTGCAATAGAGGCCATCATTGTAACAACTTTGGGACAGTTTGTAGTTTTCTCTGCTATTTGCATGTTTGTATGTGATGGTGAGATTGCTCATGTTTCCTGATTTGTGAGGCCTGCCTTTTTGTGTGTGTGTTTACAGCTTGCAGAGGTAGACCCCAGGGGTGTACATCTGGGCGCCGTCTTTATCCGTGGCCTCACAACTTTGCTCATGGCCAACAGTGCCTGCGGCTTTCCATTCAGGATGGATGATCTGATGCCTTGGACAGTGTTTGATGGAAAACTTTTTCAAGAAAAATACCAGCAGTCGCACCGAGGTTGCTCTGTGGAAGAGATTTTGGAAGGCAATGTAGGTAATCACATCCTCTTCGACAGTTCTGTATTTTTCATAAAAATGTACCTGTCCATTTTGTTTGTTGTTTTAATATTCATATTTACACTGTTCTCTTTTCTTCGTATTTTTCTTCTCGTTTTTATTCCTTTTTCATTCTCTCCACAAAAAATAATAAAAAAAAATGTAGAAATACTGAGCCTATGAAGGAAGCTATAATTCTACCATTATTTCTGTTCCCACTACTCAGAAAATAATATAAGGAAAATGGTTGTCAATTTCAAAAATGAAAATGCCCATAATGGTTTTCTAGTACTGAGATATTAATGAAATCTCTTTCCCATAAGATCTTAGGCAACATGTTAAGAACACCTTTAAAAAAGCATACTGGGTAACTAATTTTTAAAGGAAATAAGATTGATATTTTAAAGGCATTAAGGAACCAAATGTTTGAGATGAAGGTTTGGTAAATTCAAAGAGGAACTGGAAATCAGAAGAAGGTATATATCTAGGTTTTTTTTTAGAATCTCACCAAGTACTTTCCCGTATCTCTAAGTACTTATTTAGTTCTCAGGCCCACCTTATCTTACAAATCTTGGGATTTTTAAGGTTTGCATGCTATGTTACCAAAAAACCAGTATGACTTCAAACTTGTCTGGGCAGGGAGGTACCAGAGTCCTGCTGAGCACAGTGCATTGGAGTGGCATTATGTCCAGGCTCAGAGGTAGGCTGTCTGCAAGACTGTATTGATGCACTAGTGTAGCTTCAAGCCATACCTTGCTCATGCCCCACCAGCACAGAATATGTGGAGAGACGCTTGGGTAGATCTGTACTCATCTGTGAAGGCAGCTCTAAAGACCTTCAATTAGAAGGTCTCTTCTCTTTTCAATGTGTCTCTTTTCAATGTGAAACCGAAAAGCCAATATCATTTAATTACTTTTGAGAATCTTACCTTTGAAATGTTTTTACCTGCTATTGAATATATCACTTGAGGTTAAAGTAATTACAGAGAAAAATTATTTTAATCTCATGCATTCAATGCCAGTTGTTGTATAATTAGTTTCTTTTGTAATTTTGTGTCCAGTTACATACCATACTGGTCTGGAGTGACGAGTAAAACTCTTGTGGGTGGGTGGAATGAACATGTTTTTAGCATGAAGGAGGAGCATAATCCCTTCCATATGTATTCAATCATATGATTAGGACCATAACCTCTATCCAAATCCTGTGGTTCCTATTAATTGGTTTGTTGGTTTCAGTAGATTTTGGATTGGGACAATGGTTCGTCCAGGAATTTCATGCAGGACTTTTGCAGAACAATAGAGGGTTTAAGAATAAATGGGAAAATATAAAAGTATCCGGATCTGTGTGAAACTGATACTTGTTTTCCATTTGGGTAGAATTCAGGTTAGTGGATAACTTTGACGATACATATTTAAATCTGTACAAAATTTATATTAATTGAGATAGGTATTTTTAAACATGTTAGTATGTTTTAGCTAACATTTGAAAATCTTAGTGTATTAATGTTAGAGTTATATTTTATCCTGTTTTATAACGAAGACGAAGAAAGATCTTACTTCCCTAGAACAGCATTAGAAATATGCTTGATCAACTAAAATATCTAGGTTAGGGTTTTTAAAAGCCTGATGCTCTGTTTTAAACAAACCCCAGATAAACTGTTCTGTTGTGAGGAAAAATACTCTAGCCATGTGAATTTTTAGAGTAGTTTAAATATCTTTTTCTTTTTTAGGTACAATTTTATGGTACATATATGGCAGAGATATGTACCCAGACTAATAAAATAGCTTTCCAGCTTATCAGTTTGAGGCAAGAATCTCTTTTGGGGAGAATTTCCAAGAGATGCCAGTCTAGCTGGGGACATTGGCAAGGCAACAAGTGTATGTGATTGGTTTTTCCTATCATTATAAGTTCAACTTCAATAAATAAAAATGGTACTTAGTTCCTGGCAGAGCTTAATGTACTGCTGGAAGCCAAGATCTTTCAGCACTTGTTTGTTAACAATCTAACCTTCACCACCATAAATCTCATCTGGTGATATTGACAGCATTGTATTCAGAAAAAAAGTTATTCTACATGGGATGTTTTGTTATAGAAAAGAAAAATAATAGGAAAAAGTTTTTGTTGTTGTTGTTCAGTGCTTCTCTCCTAACTCCTAGGGCCCCTGCTCTATTATCTGGACAGTTACAGTTCAGAGACTTGAGGCAATCTCAGAATGTGGTGTTTTGACTATGATAGGCTTAAATACAGTTAATAGGTTTCTGAAAATGACAGTGGAAATACAATCCTGGTTAAATATTTACATGTATATCAGAAATTTTGAACATTTTAGGGTTTTCTTCCTACAGGTTCTTATACCAAAAGAAGAAAATGTATACATTAAATACGGCTGATATTTTTGTGGGCAAGTTTTTGTGTAGCTCAGCTCTTAGTAGCCTAACAGCTGTTAAAGATAAAAAATGGACCGCTTCTGATAAGAATAAAAAATAGAGCCATCTTGGTTTTTTAAAAAATAATGCTAAGCTCATATTATGCTAGTTCTCTGTTTTTCAAAACTGTAATCATATTAGTTTGTTTATCCACACAGCAAATTGGCTATAATTGTCTCATAAAGAAGTGAGGCAATGATATTATCACTTTATTAGTCTTTTTATTGTGCTTCTCACTAATGACTATGTTCATGATCAATTTTTTTAAATTAGAACCAAATTACATAATGGGGTCAGCATAAATTATATGTTTTGTTCTTTTCTGATCATGCCTTTCATCCAACCTTCATAAACACATTCTGATTTATTCTCCCAAGAATAAGATGAGAGGTTTTTCCCATTAGAGAGTGTTCTTCACAGGCTGGACCCAGTTTGTGTGGTAAAAAAAAAAACAAACTGTGGGTTTTATTTAAGGCTCTATAAAGAGGTTTGTTAACTCAAAAAATGTATTAGGAAAGTTCACAGCAGGGTTCAGGGAGACAGACTCTACCTCTAATTTAAGAAACCTCTCTAGTTACTGCCATCTTGCTGCCTATTAGATTTTTTACCTTATCCTGTCATCTTTTTCTCTCCTTCCATCTCCTAAAAAAGGAATTGTCATCCTGTAAAAATCAGTTCAATTTTATGAAAATCACAAATTATGCTATAGCTCTAAAATCTCTCTTCTCCTAATTCTCTTCATTGTGTACTAAAGCCCACATGCCCAGTACAAATCAGGAAAAAAAGAAATACATTCTAAGATCTGTCGGTTTTTCACAGCTCACAGAAATCAGAGAAAGTTAAGGATATATCACATCTCTCAATATTGCACCTTTAAATAGCTTCAGCTTGTTCTTTTGACAGTAGAATTTTTCATCACACCACATTTTTATTCAATTCCCCCATTTCTCTTTAGACTTAGTTACGTTTTATCAGTCAGGAGCTGATGTATTACTGTTGGATTGAGTTTTGTTTCTCATGTATGAGATTAAGAGACTTTGATTTTAACTGGTGTATTTTCCATGAGTTCATCAGTCCTTGTCTGGAGGCTTTAACTGTCTCTACCTGAGGTACTGCTGATAGAAGTCTGGTTAAGTATATCTACAGGTGCAAGGTAACAGAATAGGAAAGCAAGTGATTTACAGATGTGAGCAGAGAAGGGAAACAAACTTCAGTGAGAAAGGGGAAAACATTTCTTCTGCACCCCTATTCATCCCTCCAAGTATTCACTTTTAATATTAAATGTTTGAACTTTATTTCCTGTGAAAGTGTGACCCAGATCTACCACCTTCATGTATGCACAAGTGTGGCTAAGACAAATCTTTTAGGTTTTGTGTGTGTGTTTAATTTGTGCTACACCTGAAGAAAGAAGAGCAGAACAGTCATTGATTTTTAACTGTGTCGTCTGCAGGAGTCTTTGTATACACCCTTCCACAATCTGAAGTCTCTCATTTGCAAAGTTTGCACGGCAAAGAACAGAATGATACAGAGCAGACCAAGAGGGAATGGATTTAACACAGGTTGGCATTGTGTTAGTTTTCTCAATAAAGTTAATATATTGATGAGCTGAATTACCCTTCAACAGCAGCAGCAATTACATAGGCAGCCCATCAAGCTAAGTGAATTTGTAAGGTCATCCTCCAAAAAGCCAAAGAAGAGATCCAAGAAAATATTTCCCTTTTTAGCAATTTGTGTGAATTTGATTCCCCACGTTTACATAGAGTAATATTTCCATCTAGCTACATAGTTAGTGAGATATATGCAATAAATACCACTCATTGAAACATCACTATTTACTCAGTGACTGAAGTTATTTTTATAGGAGGAGCTAAATGACTCAGAGCTTTTTCTTCCATTCCCTCAGGGGAGCTATTTTAACATTGATAGTTGAAGTTCTGAGTGAGGCATTGAAGAGAGAATACTTCTTATTAGACTTGCTGACATATTTCAAAGTATAAGAAAGCTTTTGGGCAATTTGAAGAACTGTGCTTTTTTTGTTTAGGACCTTGCTTTTTTCCCCCAACTTTATGGCTCGGTTTGCTAAAGACGTTTGTTTTCCCTACCTCATCTCCCTGTCTTTCAGGGAAAAAAAACATCTAAAAGGTTTTTAGCATCAATCACAGATCAGCCTGAATGTTGAGGCTTTTGAGACTTTGAAATAACATGCACTGAATCCCACTGTTTATGCTCATATTATGTTTATTACTTGCTTAATACCTGATCAGTTATAATGTCTGCAAGGATAAAAATTACCCCTTCAGAATTCCTGGAGCAAATTACAACAGACAGAATGATTTTCTGCTACTTCAGTACTTTGCATTATGGGGCAGCAATACTTCTGATGTAGCACTACAACATGCTCGTGCTGGACACTCAAAATTAAGGGTATCTGTTGGTGATTTATAATACCAGACCTTGTTAGCATCTGCTTTTCCTTGAGAGCTATATTTAACCATTTTAATTATGATTTGTGATTCCAATTTGGACAGAGATTTCTGTTTGTTTTAATGACTGCAGTCTCCAAATCTGTGTCATAAAATTTTGATCTGGTTTCTAAATACACTTGTTAACAGCTTGTAATCATGATGTGCATAGATGGAAATGAGGACAAGAACCATGCTTGTTAGGCTGACTTTAGTATGGAAAAATCATAATTGTGCACGAGTATTTTGGCACAAAACTAAGAAATACTGTTTCCTGAAAAAAAATACACTGTGTCTCTTTTTCTTCATTTAATCTTACATACTGTCGGAGTTGCTTAGTGAATACTGTTTTTCAGGAAGAGAACAAAGAGATTTTAATCCCAGGTTCCAACAACCACACAGAAGTCATCTTGTTTCTCCATATCATAACCAGATGAGGGGGTTCGTACAAAGACATCCTCAGTCACAAGGTAAAAAATGTGTACATGTTTGTGGGTTTGGAATTGTCCCTATCAACAATATAACAACTTTGTGCCTACCTGCAGTTCGTGTTTATGTGTTTATGTGCACTTACCCTGTGCCTACAGCAGTCAGTGGTATAGTTTTGTACTGCCACTTGCAAAAACTAAGTCTGCGGGGTGAGGTAGAGTGTAGCATTGTAATCTGTAGTCATCTTTTACTCACAGTGTTCTGGGAAAAAAGCTTTCATGTGGTATTTATAATTTTCATGCTTGGTCTCGGCTGAACTGTGTTTGAAATTGTAATAGTTCTAAAACAAATTGGCACAGCTGCACAGAAATGTCTGTCTGAAGTCTTTAGCTGCAGACCTTCGTTCATACTTCAGCAAAACACTTAAGCATATGAATAAAGTTAAACACATTCTTAAGTGGTTTTCTAGATCAGGGTCTCTGCTTCCAGGTCACTGCCTAACTGATACAAATGCAAGTTCTGTCTTGCCTTGGCATCAATCTTAAGTCATTCAGCAGTCTCACTTCTTGAAAAGAACAGACATTTCAGTGAAACGCCACTGTGGATAACACTGAGCTCACATAATTCAGTTTTACTTCCTCGTTACTGTGAGTTGAAGCACATACACATAGATGAAAGAAAATAAGCAAAAGAAAGAGAAGTGTCTAAGAAACATCAATTATTTTATTAAGTCTGCAGAGCTTGAATTTCCTTTATGTTTCCAGGTGAGGTTTTCAAAGAAGCTTGATGTGATTAGGGAAGATAAATAATAAATAGATACAGTGAAATCTTTAATGTGCTTCAGCTGCCAGTGTTGAATGCTTGAGAGTAAGCATGTGAAATGTAAAGCTAAAATGTAGAGTGTGTATGCTGACTGTAAGCAAAACCAAAACTGGTCATTGTTACCAATTCTTGACTGTTTCAAGAAACCTGATATTCAGGGGTCACATCATCTCTGACCGGCTCCAGAGATCTTACAGCTAGGTGTATTCCCCAAAGTGTGTTCCACAGTAACTGTACTGCTGTGTTATAAATGTCTTTCAGTAGCTTTATTAAAACATCTTGGCTTCTTCTATACTAGCCCTATTTCTTAGCCTCAGGACACTCTTAAAACATGATCCCATAACTGCAGTTAAATTGCCTGTGTTATAATTAAAACAGGTTTATTGGAAAAATACATCTGTCCTTATAAAAGAGCGCTGCAATGTTTTAGAGCACCTTCTAAACTGATCTGCCAACATGACTCATTTTGACAAAATTTCTTTTCCTAACTTTGCTAACATTAGCACAAGTATTTGGGTTGTTTCTTAATGTAGTTGTTGTCTCTGCTATATGTGTGTCTCACCAAAGAGAGAGAAAAAATACCCAAAAAAGTAGCCATTTTATGTTCATGGTAGCTTATGTGATAAAACTTCTGAGTAATATTACTGATATCTGTCAATCTTATCCTTTATGTACCTTTCCATGGTACACTGTTGTGGTTCCTGCTGCTGCATATTATATATAAATAGTTGGATTAAATGCAGTAAAAAATAATGGAACAGTTACCATGGGACCCATATCTTCTGTGTCGGGAGTGTACATAATGATTAGGCAGCCTTTGCTCTCTCTTATCAGTTAATGTTTAAGAATTCCATGACAATGTCTCAACTTCACCACTGGAGGAAAGAGTGCCTCCACCGAGAAAGCATCAACTCGAGAAGCACCGGTATTTCTCTGAGATGATGGCTTGAATCCCCTCAGGCAGAACAAGAATTGGATTTAGGCATCCTTCCTTATATGGTCAATCGTAACCACTGAGCTGCTGTAATAAGCAGCTCATCCTCTAGTTTTATTTTGAGTGTAGGGAATTTTTTTGCATTTTGGGAGGGTAAAGGTTTTTTTGATTTGATTTTACTCATTTAACTGCTCTCCATAAATTTCTTGGCTGTGTGTTACAAATGGATAAGAGCACTTCCATGTAGCTCGGAGCAGGACAGCTAAGCCTCACAGGAAGGTAGATTTTCCCTTAGTATTTCCTGTCTGATAATTTATGGATTCTAGGTTTGTGGCTGCACCACCACACCACAGCCCATATAGCCTATTGGGAGACAAACTTCATTAATTAGAAGTTAAGGCCACTAATACATAGTTTTGCATCACTTTGATACCTCATTCTACAAGAGCCTAAAACTAACCTGAGCATTAAGAACTATGGAAATCACTGTTAGGTATCATGTGTCTTTGTCACTCTTTTCAGCAGTCCAACTCTTAAACACTGATATTGTGTGTCATAGCATACAAGTTACCAGTTAGATCTAAATCAGCATACAAAATATAGCAAAACAGAAGACTAAACATGTACATCTAACCTTATCTGTGCATTGCCTTGTATACTTTCATAGCTGTATTTTAAAATATTAGACATACATTTTAATATTTAACATATATTTTAAAACCATTGGACAATGGTTCTCACACTAGTATTTTAAAATCTGCTTGAAAAGTGAACTGGAGGTAAGGGGAGGAGATAGGGGTGAGAGTGTCTATGGGTCTAGTTGCAACAACTCCATGAATGGTTGAAATCAAGGATACCTTAATACTTTTTAAAAAAGTGAAAGATATTGGCAATGATATAGAATTTCTAGCAGTGATAAGGTAAACATCAGAACTCTCTGTATGATGGGCTTGGGGAGAGATCATAATGAGTAAGAGCCCTCAGAGCTCTAGAAGTAATAGATGATAATTTCAACTACCAGTCATCTACCACCAGAATCATAAACATTGAGATGGGGAAATAGCGAAGCATTTTGACAATTTCGTACTTGCATTTAGATGTTGTTGGATTTGGGGATCAACTATATTCTGTCTAAGAAAACTCTGTTCTTTCACAAAAAAAATAGTTTTGCTTTCTTTGTTTCCATACACCTTTGCTGTGTTTTTCTTCCATCCTTCTATTTAAAAAAAAAAAAAGAAAAAATAAGAGAAAAGTGGAATTGGGCAGCTTTTGGTTTTTAAAGAACTCATCTTAGAAAATATCACTTTTGCAAAATTAATTCATTTTAAAAAAAAAATACCAAGATCTTAGAGAAAAGCTTTTATGGAGAATTGAAAGCAGTTTTTCAGGAGAAACAAAAGATGAGTGTCAAGGAAAGATGGAGGAAAAAATTATTGAATGTATGTCCCACTCAAGAGAAACTCTTTTGTCCAAGACAAAAAGGAATTATTAATTTCTTCATGGAATGTGCATCGAAAGGCTACATTTACTTCAGTCTTAGCACACTGTAAAACATGTAACTGATCATAATACAAGCAGCCTCTCATTTGCAAGATATTTAGTCATGGCTTCCACGCTGGTGCTGCATACTCTGTGTCCAGGCAAGTTTCTGATTAACAGGATTTTGATAGAACTGTAATGCAGATGGGACTTGGTAGAACTTCAGTGCTGAAAAAAAGATTTAATTTGCAGTGTGAGTACTGCTTTGCTTATAGGACTCTATAACTAAAGCAGTATTGTGCACAGGCACACTTAAACCAGTATGAAAATATTTGTAAATATAGCTTATATCTGGTCCTAAGCAACATATTTTCCTTTCTTGAATTCATACAGTCAGATCTAGCAGCCACAGTGTATGACTGACTATCCCAACCTGTTAGTTGGATTAGGTTTAAAAGTTACAGTCACCCAAGAGTTTTAAGAAGAGCCACCATGGACTTTATCTTCAGAATACTAGCCATAATTATACACCAACTGGACAGGGACATGTAGCTGTTCTTGCAGGCTATCTTAATAAGATCTTGTTTTCCTGCTTTAATGTTCATTAAGAGTGTTTAATTCCTCTCTTCCTATCTCCAGGTAGAGGATCGGGACACCCAGACCGGAGGAGATTTCACCTTCCTCCTCGGTAAAGAATACATGTCTACAGGTGGCAAACTGAGATGATGGGATAGTTACCACTGGGATAATCTTTGTTTATGAAAGCCTGTTTTTATGAACTTTGCAGAGTAACTGAACCATGTGACTGTGAAGGAAGTCACTCAAAGCTGAGGCTGTTTGGCTTGTTAATCACTTGTCATGTTGGATCTAAGCTTGTTATGAGACCAGAATCACTAAAACTTAAGTTACAGGTACCTGAGGCACGGTAGCATCCCAGTATAGTGCCATTGTTTTCTGGCTTTGACAATGGAAAGTCCGAACTGTTTTTTATAACATTGCGAGATATTCCTGAGTGTAAATTTAAGACTTAAACTATAATTTTTGCATATTTTTGTAATAGTTGTTTATATTACAAGACTTTCCTCACCGTGAATAATGTATCACATTTATGCTGTATTGTGGTTTGTGTCTTAATTGTGGATTATATCTGTATCTTAAGGGGTATACCATTGTTACTGAAACCATGAAAAATTTGAAACATGACATCATTGCTATAAGCATCATCTGCCAGTGAAACAAAATGACCTTCTTGTACAATGTAACACTTTCTTACAATAGACAAAAATTGCTTTTGCGTTTGATACTTCTAGTTAAGCAGCTTTTTCTCTTTTTCACATGAGGAGAGAAACAATCTATCGCACTCTACTTCTGTAATGAATAATACTTAGAAGAACTCAATATTTTCTTTCTGTCCAGAATTCTAATTTAAACACTTATCTTCAAATTATTTCTTAAAAATTGATACATTTCACTTTGTGATTTGGTTTCAGTGATATATGTATTTCTTTAGTTCTAAAATCAAGGTGGGTGTCAAGAGGGGAGCCAGGCTCTTCTTGGTGGTGCCAAGCAATAGGACAAGAGGCAGTGAACAGAAATTGATGCACAGGAAGTTCCACCTGAACATGAGGAACAACTTCCTTGCTGTGTGGGTGACCGAGCACTGGAACAGATTGTCCAGAGAGGTTGTGGGATTTCCCTCACTGGAGATGTTCAAGAACCATCTGGATGCAATCCCGTGCCGTGTGCTCTAGGATGACCGTGACTGAACAGGAAGGTTGGACCAGATGAAGCCCTGTGGTCCCTTCCAACCTGACCCATTCTGTGATTCTATGGTTATTCACTTAATGTTATTTCTTAGGCCTTGTGCAGGTAACTCCTTTGAGTCAATTGTCGGTGGAACTTCATTCCTGTTTAGTATCCATGTTATGTGAAAGTGAATAGCATTTTCAGGCATACATAACTCCATATTAAATTTCCTCCCATGTATTTTTCTGTTTGTAACCCAATAAATATATTCTTTTATACACTGTACACAGCAGCAATCCAACTAAATAAATAGGCAATAAGGATTTCTAGTTCTATTAAAAGTTTGATCAGACACCATTTTTACACAACATGGTGTCTTGATTTGCATTCCAGGGATCTTGTAATGATGGGGTATTCCTTCTTTTTTCTATTTATTTGTCACTGACTGTAATTGTACTATCATTTTTATCCCTCCCCTCCAAACCTTTTGGAATAATGTGGTCTGAATTTTATGGAAAGTTCTTTAGTTTCAGGGATCTTATGATGTATAATAGTGTCTTTAAAAATAATGTGATTGTGTGCCAGAATTTGTTGGTAATTCCCCCTTCAGGCTTTGATATGAGAAAAGATTTCTGTTGTCCTCAATAAACAAAGTTAAATACAGTTAGAGTGGGAGTTTTGCTGTGCTAGCTGTGGTATGAATTGTTGGTAATAATTACCCTGACTACTGAAGAATTGATAGCATCTCTGTGAGGTTGTTTTTATTTCCTAATGTCAGACCATAAGCAGAAGCTGCTTATTATTATTTCCAAGCCAAAAGATTTTTTTCCCACCAGGAATAGTAGAGGGAAAGCAGAAACATGAAGATGAAAAATAGAAGTGCTACTTTCCTGTCTCACTGAACGTTGAATTGTTCACAGTACAACAAAGCTTATGAACTATAGAAGGAAATCATATAAGAGGACGTGACCTTAAAGATTCCAATTTAATAGGGCTTCCTTAATATGTGGACTACAGGGTGGTTTTGAATGGTTACAGGACAGAGGAAAAACAGACTTGGATTTGAAGTGAAGGAACCTGTGTTTGTGAAGAAAAGCATTCTTGTTCAGCTGTACTGCTTAAAATCTTCTCTAGCCTGTGCACTGGGTAGCTGCCTTTCATCAAATGTTCACTGAAATTGTGGATTGATTTATTAACTTTATGTATTCCCCTTCTGTAAGGGCATTCAGAGAACATTCTATAACAGCAATAACTTAGTCAACAGTGACTCAACAGAAGTTGTGAGAAATGGACATTGTGAGAGAAGGAGTGACTGACAGGAAGACATTTATCAACTTTCCTCTTTATGTATCCTTCCTCTTACATTATTTGCGCATTTGTGACACCATCACACCGAAAATCTGAATCTGGACTGTAGAAAGCACTGAAACACTGAGTTAATCTTTGGACGCTGTGGCACTGCCAGTATTAAAACATATAGTTTACGCCTCTTTTGTAAAACAGGAAACTATAGTTTTAATTGCTATGATACCTTAGCAAGAGCTGTGCTGAGATGGAGAGAAACAGCACTGCTAAAGCTCTACAGATCTTTTTGAACTATGCTGTCTGTGCAAAATTATAAGGATACTCAAACATATTCTTTTGCAAAGGTGGTCTTTATTTAAATGTTGGGGACGAAGATCAGAAGTACATGTTCACATTTAAACATTGACTCCCTCTTGGCAGCTGAACTGGGAGGCAGGCTAATATATGCTCCTTCACTAGGAAGTTTGATGGGATATTCCTCTGTGGTTCGCAGCCTCTTTCTTAGAGAGTATCTTTTGGTAATATAGAAGCATGGTCAGCCCAGTAAATAAGCAGGAGCCTTGGTATGTTTATGCCATGTAAGCATATGACGCTTGAGAGTGTAGAAATACCATGACATTTTGTGAGTCTGGTGAGGCTGCCCTCTTGGATACACACTGATGACCTGGTGAGCTCCTCAGTGTAGGTCATTCAGACTGGCTGAGATTGCTCAAGACAGGGCTCAGTGATGGTGAATATACAAGCACCAGTGTTTTCTGGTGTCCCTGGTGCAGAGATGCCTGAGAGCTCCATGCCTGCATCCTGAAGGCACTACCAGGCTCTCCTTCCAGTCCTCAAAGGGGCTTGACTACCTGCAGCTGGGTGGCCTTGGATCCAGCTGATGAGAAAGATATGTGTGAGAGAGCTGTGGGAAGTCTCGTGGCAGTGTCATGAGACCCTTGACTCAAGAGCTGCATTTAAGCCCAGGTCTTTTCCCTCGGTGCTTGCCTAATCTACTTTGCAGGTATTCAATCCAGTGTCCAGCCTGTTTGATTCTGCCTTTGCCTTGATGACTTGGCTTCCTGGGTTCACCCGGATGTCCCTCATCCCCACAGATGTGTCTAGTGATCACAGGACTGTTGTGTGAACCTGGTTGCCATCATCAGACCTACTCTGATGTTCTTCAGGTACTGTGGGACTGCACCCTCACCACTCAGGTCACTGCCCTACACTGCCAATCCACTGCTGGCTTGCCTTCCCTTCCCTTGTGGAGCAGGCCCCCCTCGCTGCTCCACGACAGCTTTAAGGCCCTGACAGCACAGGGGTCAGGAAGTTTGGCTGAAACCACCATAGTAATTGTATGGTGTCAAAACAATAGATATGGCCTGTGGGCTGAAAACAGCTTGAAAAACTGAAAATGGCTACAAACCAGCCAAGTGTCTTTGTGTATCCCTATACAATTAGGACCTTGCATTCATGGCTTTCCTAGACCTTGCAGCTGACACCCAGACCTTTCTCACCCATACCTGGGTTAATGGATATACTGTGTTTCAACAGGACACACCACAAATGTGAAGCTGGTTCAGAACGTGGAAGCTCATTTGTTGAGGAGTATGTTCTTGAAACTGATACTCCTAGAGCTCTGCTGGCTTGTGCTGCTTTGGAGCCTAGGCATTAAGTTTAGCCTACAGTTTTTAAGTAGAAGTGTCATTAAGACAACACATGATGAGTTGAAGAGTTGTCTGTAAAACACAGGGGCAGGTGGCAGGGTATTCTGACTGAGTGCTTGCTAACCTAAATTTATTTAATCTTACTACAAAATTAAGGTCTAGTGTTTGTTTTTGCTTGTGCCAACTGGGAAAATAACATCTTTATTGTATTAAAACCCCTCGACCTTACAGTCAGGAGTATTTGTTCAGGTAAGGAATCAAAACTGGTTACTGACCCTGAACTTGTAGTGAATGCTGCTCATTGCCCGGGTAGCAGTTTATGGTACTGCACAACTTAAAACTCACTACCATGCCTGAAATCAGAGTACAGGCAGGACATCAGCTGTAGTAATTGCAACTGCTGTCTCCCATATCTCTATAAACTACAAATACAAATACACAGCACCAAGCCTGACAGACTTCAAGAAGAGTTTGGACAATACCCTCAGGCACATGGTTTGACTGTTGAGGTTGTCCTGCACGGGGCTGGGTTGGACTCGAGGATCCTTGTGGATCCCTTCCAACTTAGTATATTCTGTGATTCTGTAAAATAGGGAAGCAGCCATTTATCTGGGGCCGAAGAACCACACTGACTGCAGAATTTCAGTCACACGGTGTTGTATTCTGCACTGGGTGTTCATATTTGATATCAAAATTGTATTTTTCCAATAAGCATCACCAAAAGACTCTCCTCATTGATGATATTTGTGACTACTCTTTACCATTCCTTCAGAGATGAAGGACTTGATTTGGTGATCAGATACAATCACAAACCTGAAAGTTACACAGACTAGGGAAGCAAGAACAAGACAGAACACAAGGGAAGGATGCATACAACATTAAATATTTCTAGGCTTTCGTCATTGTGTTGGTTCTTATTTTCCCAGAGTTAGTCATTAGATCATTTATCTAATGACCTTTTGTCAGCAGTGGTCACATAGATAAATAGGGATATATTAATTGTTAGTATAGTTAATCTAGGCATGATTTTTTTATATGAAATACTTTGATATTTCAAGTTTATTAATCTTTTTCATGCCAGGAGACACAAGAAATACTAGGCACAGAAACCAATCCTGAATATAAGGTCTCTGAAAATGGTTGATAAGTGCAGGCTTTTTAATAGAGAATAGTGCCCCCTGTCTCAAAATTAGGTAGCCAAGTCTGCAACTGGCCTTTGGACTCCTATTAAGAAGAAAAACTGTACTGCAAGAGTTGTTTCTGATGTCAGATGCGTTTCCTAAATATTCTTTAGGTAGCTTAAAAATCCATTATTCAATGAAAGCAATCATAATTTTTAGAAAACTGATGAGAAACTTGCGTGGCATTTATGGCATTTGGAAAATTTAGGGCAAGGTAACCATTCAGGAGTTACCTTCATCACATTTTCAGCTTTATTTTAGTCAAGAGGTTTTTTGTTAATAGCAGAAGCCCAGCAGGCTCTGTATTTACTTTCTGATAATACTTTAATTTTCGTTTGTGATCGTGATGAAGCTCATCTAAAAGAGATGCAAGTGTATAATGTGCTGCCTTTTGATAATCATCTTTATCACCTAGTTTAATTACCCATCAGGTCCTTCAGTCCTTCTGATCCACATTCTGCTGGAGGGTTTTCAATTTCAGTGAAGTTTATGGAGGTCTGAGGTGTGCTGGTGACAAAGCTGCACCTCTTGTTACATAATACACATGTGAAAGACAACCACGTTTAAATACGGTGATAAGACTGCCCCCAAATCTTCACCATCTTTGAGCAAATTGCAATACTTCTCTCTCCAACAAAGCCTTCATTTTGTAGGTGTGATTTAATTTCTACTTCACCTTCCCCGTGCACGGGGGGGAGGGGGGGGGTCTTCACAAAGGAGCAAGTAGGAGAGGTTCAAACAAATCTACTGCAACAATGCATTTCCAAACAAAAGAAGGAGAGCAGCTACACAGTTGATGTGCAGCAGCACAGAGCGTTTAGAAAGTGTCCAGTGCATCTAAACCAAAACTTCTAGGTTTAAAAAACAATTCAGAAACCTTGGGCATACTGGTTTGGAATACACTTAATGCGGATTTGTTTGTGGTTTTTATTGACTACCTGCATATCTAAGCTCATTTTGTAACTGTGTGACACCACTGCGAGTCTAGGCATTGACTGTGGTTTATGCTTTAAATAAAGCATAAACATATGTCATACATTTTTAATGATTTCCTGAAGTTTTCAAACAAAAGAAATAATAACCTGCAAATTCAGCCTTCTTTTATTTTGAGGGGGGAATTCTTTTACTTCTTTGCATTGCTGGTTACTGTATTAATTCTTGGCAACAAATAGTGCTGTGAGAAGCTTTTGCTCCAAGCAAGTTGAAAAATAGCATCAAAGAAAAAATGTTAAGTGCTAACAGGAGCCAGTTTTGTGTGTTCTAACACTTTGTTGGGAGTAGGAAAGAAATCCCAAATTTGTCACTGTGCATTTGTTTACACTAATGTGTTATTGCTTAATCACTCCACCATCCCTCTCCCTCATAAACACCCACATCTGTCTGTAGAGAGAGTCCAACCTAGCAAGGCTGACGGTTTACTATTTTAGAAATTAGGAAGGGAGAGGGAAGAGGGGAGGGTAAAAAGGGAAATAAAGCTTTTCTTCTGTCCTTAAGATCCAGGAGTTCAGTGATTCAGGGGGTTGTTAACTGCTCTGTGTAATACTCACTAAGCCAGCTCACAGCATTTAGATTTTGAGAGGATGAGTGTCCAGCCTGCTGGAGGGTAAGATGCCTTTCTGAGTGCTGGATATGATCTATCCTTCGAGAGGGAGCAGTTTCTATCCCAAAATAGTTGCACTTTTAGGTATGTGAGGGTAGTGTGTGTGAAGTTTTTGTAAGAGACTGTAGCATTTTTCTCCCATACAAAAAGTTTTCTTGCTCTTTGTATGACTTCAGTTAAATCCCTAAAGGGCCAGAGGGAGGAGTTTTTTCCCCTGAATTATGTTGGTTTTAACTTGGGCCACCGGAACAGAAGATATACTAGTTTAAAAGTAACTATACAGAAGAAAATTAAGCGGATATGAAACATGAATTGCTTGAAAAACTAGAAATTAAAGGCCATGCTTTGTCTTAGATGACCTGTGCAATTTACTTCAGATTAACTGCGTCCTTTTAGAAGTGTTAGTGCTGGGAAATTAGCCCAGGCCTTCTGACTTCTGGTAGCTTCCCTAACTGCTGGACTACAAACTGGCATGACAGATTGCATCCAGCACAGTAGGCTGCAGAAACTAGTTAATGGAAAATAGACTGCTTTGATGTTCACTTCTGGTGGGCTGATCCTCTGGTTTAAAGGCTAAACATCTATTGTCCTCAGTAGGAGTTTTCTTTATGAAAAAACTTTCACAAAATCTGTAATTTCCATTTTATTTTCTGAGACTGTGGTTTGCTCTATTTCTACATTCAGTAGCCAGCAAATATTTTCAAGAGTGATTTGTAATTTTTGGGTCTCTAACTTCAGAGGCCACAGACATGGCCTTATTTCTCAGAAATAAGCTAAGCATCTGTCCTCTTCTGCAAAAGCAGATGTCTCTAAAGTATTTCCATCAGAGCACCAGAAGCAAAAGCACCTAAACACACTGCCTACTTTGCTGAAAAATGGGGCTAAGCACTGCAGAGATGCACCTTAGAAAACAGACTTGGTTAGAATTAAATTGGGGGGGGAGGGTGAGGAGAGTGAGAGCAAATACAGTAACAGCCTATGATTAGAAATCTTAACAATGACAGTGAGTTCTGTTTAATTCCTAACTGCTTAAAAGCAGGCCTGGGGAAATGCTCTGCTTAGAAATGTCATGGAAAGTGCAGCTGGTCCATAGGCTTTATCTTGAAAAGCAAAGGATCTTTCCCATTTTGCAGTAACGCTGCCATTTACTGGGCCATACCACTAGCAATTTGCAACAATGGGAGGGAAAAAAGCTGCCATTTGACCTAGAATGCAATTTTCAACTAATTAATAAAGTGACCATTAGTGCCCGAGGGGATAATAACAGGAATAAGAACAAATTACTGTGGGGTGCAAAGGAGGCTTGGGCATTGTATTGCAAATTTCTTATGGCACTATTCTTTTTTTTTTCCCCCCTCACTAATACTTTTAAAGTGCCCCCACTCAACACTTGCTCCTTGTAGGACCCTTGCAAACCACATAAGAATTAGCCCTTCAAAGATCAATCAGGATCTAATTGTTGTTAACAAAGTGCCACCTGGAGAGAAATGTTACAATATACCTTCATTACAAAGCATTCAATCTCTCTCACACTCACAAGTCCTGGCTACAGTACAGACAAAAAGAAGCAGTTGCTAGCATTAATATCAGGCACCTGCAATTGCTTGTAAGACACTGCCAGTCCCTGCACAAATATGCTCCTAACATTGCATGAGCCTGGTTAGAACTGCTCTGTTTATGCTTCCTCAGAGCAAGTTTTGCTGGGATCTTTATTTGCAACTCTCTAACCTGTCACTGGAGCCCTCATGTTGGTGGGGACACCAGGAGAAGCAGCTACACTATTTGCCCTGCTCTTTCAGGATATGCTCTAGGATATGCTCTCAGTAAGGCTTCTTCTGTATTTTATGGCCTGTGCTCTCAGTGTCCCAAAGGCAAAAGTTCAGAAAGCCTCCAGTGAATTGACAATGCCCTGGTTTCATTTCTCTGCCCTGAATGAGATTTTACTTGTGGTTGGAGCACATCCACTGCAGGTCCTGCCTGTGGTCATAGTTTGCAGCTTCAGTGGTTAAAATCGAAGACAAGACCCCTGTTGCCCAGCGTCTGTCACTGAATGCTTGGACACATTTGTGGCTCTGTGTCCACGGAAGTTGAAGTCAACCAACATTACTCTCATCTGTCCTGAAAATTTCCAGTGGACTGCTTTATAGAAAATTGAAACCTCCTGTCCACAGACTTGCTTTGCTCGTGCCTTGTATACGAAGTCAGGGAGTTGGCTTGACTGAGAGGTAACCTCCTCAAGAAACTAACAATAAAGACTAGTTTGTGGTCAGTTTGTCTGTCTGCGGTGGCCAGCACAAAGAAGGGACAGACACTGGAAGCTGGAAGCAGGTGAGGACCTTCCCTTTAGAGGGAGGACTTGCTCCACATTAAGGTGAAACCATTCTTGCTTCTGAAAAGCGTTTTGTAAAATTTTGTTTGTTTGTTTTTAAATGGGAGGTACAGAATCATAGAACAGCTCAGGTTTGAAGGGGTCTTCTAATACCACCTGACCCAACCTTCCCTGGGAAAGGGAGCCCAGATGAGATTATTTAGCACCCTGTCTGATCACATCTTGAAAACCTCTGGTGATGAGGACCCTACCACATCCTTGAAGAGGTTGTTCCAGTGAATGAGTGTTCTCATTGTAAAGAATTTATTATATTGAGATGAAACTTCTCCTGATGCAACTTGTAGCCCTTGGCCCTTTTCTTCTCCACATGGCTCCTTCTGAGGAGAGAGCCTCTGTCCTCTTGTAGCTGCCATTTAAGTACTGGAATACTGTGATGAGGTTCTCCTTGAGCCTTCTCCAGAGAGAAAAGACTTCACTCCTTCAGCCTTTTCTCATAGTGCAGTTTCCAGCCCTTTGATGAACTTCATGAATTCCTTTGGACCCTCTACAGTCTTTCAGTGAAAGACTCTTTTTTTCCCTTTCGTGGACTATGAGGGCCAGAACTGGACAGAGTACTCCAGGCGTGGCCTAACAAGTGCTGTGTGGGGTAGGATAATTATATCTCTACCTCTGCTAGCAATGCGCCTGTGGATGCAGCCCAGGGTCCAATTTGCCTTTGTTGCTCCAGCAGCATTCTGCTGCAGAACTGCTGCTCTCTTGTTGTCACAAGGACCTCAGGTCCTTTTCAGCAAGGCTGCTCCCCAGTCAGGCAGATCCTGGCCTCTACTGGGCACTTTGGTTGTGTTGTCCCAGGTGCAGGGCTTTGCTCTTCTGTTAAACTTCATACTGCTCTTGCTATCCCAGTTTTCCAGTCTGTACAGGTCTTCCTGTAAGACGTCTCTCCTGTCTTGTTGCCTTAGGTAGAAAAGGGCAACAGTCTGACATGTCCATCTCACCTCCCAGTTTAGTGTCATCAGCAATATAGATTAACTTCTGACAGGTAAGTGCCTTACATTAGGAATGATGGCTGTAGGAGTCAGAATGAAGGAGATGCATAGGAGAGAGAGAGAACTTTTATTTCAGTAAACAGGAATGTCCTGCTCATTCTGAGGATCAGGAAGTTGGAGAGTAAAGTAGAAGTGGAAGCAATCTCCTCTCTTTCTGTTCCGTGTTCGGATTACCCAACTGTTTGAGTCCTTATCCATACTGCTTTAGAGAACTGAAGGACCCACTAAAAGGGAATGCTCAGGTACCTTGGCCAGGATGATTCCTTAATGGATGGACATGGAGACAAGAACTTCTGGAGATCTAAGCAATGTTAACAGCATTAGGTTGCTGGTTTTCCTAGAAAAATTCCCTCTGTCCAGAAATGGCACACTCAGGGCCTGTTTTGTTGGATAGCTAATCCCAATGCCCTACTTCCCTCAAATTTTGGAACATATGTAGTGCAGATAGAGATATGGAAGATTTTTTTTTTTTTACTCATAAAAAGCACATTATACAAAACCAAGCCAATCCTTCTGGATCCTGAAAGACTTCATTTGTTAAGTGCCATTCCAAACGTTCTTAACTGGCAGATACTGGCTGTGTGTGCTCACTCCTGCAGCTGTTTTGTAAACAGCGCTATTGCTGCAATTAAAACACATGCTTTGAATTTTTCATTTTGACTTTGGCTATCATTGATCATCTTCAGCTTCCATGTAAGAAGACCATTCATCATAAAGGATCTGCACTGCTTTAGCCTCAGTGAAGATTTGCCAGAGGACTGAACGGTGACAATTGAAATACAGTCTTTGGTTTCATTGGGACAGTGAGGCTGCACCAAACTGGTAAGTATGTACAGGCTTTGCTTCCATGTAGTGGAGGAAATGAACAAAGCACCCCCTATGGATGACCATTCCCCAAGCAGCACTAGAAGAGATGGGCTTCCAACAGCACAATCCCAGACTCTCAAGTCACCTTTCTGATGCACTAAAAATCGTTGATGGCATAAAGCGTAACACAGCCCAGATCATAAAATGGGCACCTCTCAGCAGTCTGGCATTCTTGTGCTTGAAATTAATCAAAAATTATTCAGCTACTTGGTCTTTTCAGCTTAAAAGTGTTATTAAATGGCTTTACTGGAGTTAGTGTTTTCCTCTGGGAGTTAGTAACAAGAGCACATGTTTGGGACACCTTGCTACTTATGCAGCAATCTGCAGTTTGTGTGTGACTGTCTGTCCACTCGTTGACACACAGTTTGTTAGGGAGTTCTCGCTGAACACGTTTTCGGAGTTGATGAGTATCTAATTTGTTCTGCTGTCAGAGGATTCTGTCTAATAGTTGAGATGGGGGGCAGTGTTAGAAAACCTGATTAATTCCCCTGCACCTTCTTAGATCTCTCATTTGCTAACTCTCTGACCTTGCTCAAGACATACCAGTACCTTGTGGCACCCATTGTCATCTGCTGGAGCACAGCCTGCCATCTTTAGAAGTTCCTAGGAAGCTTAGAGATGTGGGAAGTGATTGGTGCAGTGTGTGGCCATTAAATATGTGGAATATTGCCCCAATGACTCTGCAATGCTGAGGCCAGATACTGAGCTGTGCAAAACTGGAAGCCACTTAAAAATACCATCAGTTGACTCCCTGTGCAGCTCTTTGCTAAAAGAGGCTGATGACATTCGCCTCTCAGAGAGATTGTAGTTTGAAGAAGGGCAGGAGATCCTTGTGTGAATTGGGCTATACTATGCATAGCATCTGGGTAAAGCTGCAGAGAAGAAACTGAATAAAGAGGAGGAGGTACACGGGGTTATCCAGACTGCAAATCCCTGACCAAATTCATGCCCTCCAAAGAAAGGCACAAGGAACAGAGATGGAAGCGTTTGCCATTTCCAAAACAGCTTGGCAGTCCCCCAGGACTGCAGACAGGCTTCACTGGAGGGTCTGTTCTTGTGCTGACACAAGAGATGGATGTACATACAAGTCCCATTAGCATTGAAGGGAGGTGCCTGCTAAACTTTCCCACGCGCTAGCAGAGGAAAAGGCTTCTAAAGGTATCTCACGAGGTAACAGAAGGCTGTGGCTGCACATGTTTCCTTTCTTTAATATCTGCCTGTGATACAGCTGTACACTTAGACCATTTGGATGTATCGACTTGACATCTTGCTGTCACAAAGAGGCGTTTTGGAGCCATGCAGCATGCTTGCCCATTATCCCCAGTGCAAGTCTATAAATATACAACTTGTGTGTAACCTGTTTGCATACTGATTCTCTGGGTCCCAGATCAATCTGTTGTTGATTCCAAGGACTATAGTCTCCTTTGATTCCTACTTTTTATTGAATGCTCATCAGCAGGAATATATGCTTCTTTTTTTTTCCCCCCCCTTTTGTGGCTGTTCTGTCTTTTGTAGCAAACATTAAAGTTTGTTTGTGGGCCGGGGAAAGTTATGCCCTTTGTGACAATGTGTTGTGGAGCTTTATTTAATCCTGTGGTGTATTTGGGTGCATTTTGTTGGGGGAGGGATGGAAGGAGTGAAAGAAAAAGCTGTAGAAATAGTGGAACTGGAGATCTAGAGTCCTAGAAGGTGGCAATCTGTTAATTAGTGTTCTTGGGAAAACCTGTCTGTGATGAAAATAAAGCCCCATCGTTAAAACCCACTGGATTTTCCTTTTCTGCCCCTGAATGTTGTTAACAATGTAGCACTCTGGTTAAGTAAAAATCTAAAACTGCAGTGAAGTGTTAGTAATCGGTTCCTGAGCAGATTCCCTAATGCTATTCACTTTTCCCTGCTAATCTTCCTGTGTGAGTTATAACAATGCAGCACCAAATGAGAAGGAAATGTCAGGTTATGTTTCAGGGCCAGCCTCCTGCCCACCCTCCATCTGTGCTGATGTCAGTGCTTATTGGAACATATGCTGCCTGTTGCTCACTGACCATCTGTTAGCTGAGCTGATGAAGTGTTCCCGTTGCTGGGACAACCCGGCCCTTGATTGCCAGTGGCACCGCAAACATTTTCCGCTCAGGTTTCACTTTTATCTGTGCTCTGGAATGGCAGCCCCGCCGCGGTACGGGTTACCCCATCCCTGCATATTCCCTCGACCTGGGGGGGAGCGCAGTCACAATTCAAGGTACAAGTTTTGGGGCAAACTAGTAAAAGGCTGCAGCAGAGCTCACATGCCTGTGAATTAACTGTTGGCATTACAGGCTTGGACACAGGAGCAGGCATACTTTCCAGTGGGAGCCCAGGGTCGAGGGAGCATGTCTGGTAGTGGTTAGGAAGTTTTTGTGATGAGACTGTGACTGGCATCGTGCAGGAACACCCACAGCCCTGCAGACATGAAAGGATATAGAGGGATTTTTGGAGCCAAGCGAAAGACAAGGGATGGGCTACTTTTCCCTTGGTTAAGAGTCACTTGTTCTGGAACTTCTGCTTGCTGTAGCTGTGCCTGACAGCCACAAATCTTTTGGACATAACTGAATCCAAATGTAACAATTTTTTTATGGTGTGGGCCTCAGTTTGTGGAGTGAAGACAATGCGAAGCCATAGCAGCGATAAAACCATTTGCCCGCACACAGCCTTTTAGCAGCTCTGTCTGGTGAGCTTTCCCCCCTCTTAAAAATGTCTACGAACATTAATCAATCCTCGTGACAAGCCTGTGGGGCTGGCAGGTGGTATTCCCATTTTACAGAGGGAGAAGCAAGTGTGAGAGCTGGCACGAGACGCGCGGCATGCCCACCTCCCAGCCTCGCCTGCTGAGATCACTAGACCAGACTGCCCTTCGCTACACACCAAGAGCCCCAGCTCTGCCATGGTGCCAAGAGGAGCTGCATTCCAGACACGAGGGCTGAGCAGACTCTGTCCTGTAGTTCTTGCCATGTTACATGTGAAGGGAATAGAGCAGCATCTAATAAACGAACACTGTTGGTGAAGCCGACCACAATAGCTAGGGTGAAACGGGACAGCCAGTAGGATACAAAAAGTCTGGATGCTTGGGAGTGTTAAACACTCTGAAGTTGTGAAATGTCTTGGTCTTTCATTTTCTGTATTGGTATTCCTCAGTGTTTTCCTCGCTGACCCCGGGGTTTTGGTCCCTGGATGACAGCAGTCCCTGGATGACCACCTGATCTCTCAGCCCCAATATCAGAGCTGAAGACTATCCCATCATCCTTCCATTTCTCTCAGTTCCCTTCTGCCCAGCCTTGTCTCTTTCATGTTTTCTGAAAATCTTTTCTCAGATATGTCCCTTTGCAGTCCCCACCTTGCAAAAGCAAACCTTTTTCTCTCAACCAGCCTATCCTTTCTGTTTCCTACCCAAATCCAGTTGCTCCTGTAGGCTGGCTGGGCAGCTTTAACTCTGGCAGGCCTTTCTGCCAGCTCCTCTTGCTTCTCATGCTTCTAAAATTCACTTTTCTTCTGACCCTAGCACAAAAATCCTCTTCTCATGTTTTAATGCACCCTGTCAGGTATCTATACCATCTTTTCATAAGGCTAAGTTGTAGGCTTTTCAGAAAAAAGGCTCTTTATTTTTCATCCTATGCATCAATTATTGTTTTAATTAAATGACTGAATAGTACAATAATGTTGTGTGCTCAGAGACTTCATGATGTGCGGTAGAGCTGGATAAGATATGATCCATTCTGACGTAATCCTAGGTGTTAATAATAATGTACAATTTCAGCAAACGTTGCTATTTTGGGATTCTCTGGCACAGCAGGCTGGTTTTACTCACCCTGGGGACAAGCACATGAACAAATTACCACAAGGCCAGCAAGGGTGGGGATTTACATTGCCTCATCTGCTTTGTGGTGAGTGCCTGAGTGTTGGTCTTATTCTGTGGCACGTGTGAGGTAGTGCCTTGTGTTTGTGTTGAGCAGCAAGCCGGGTCTCTTACCTTGCCTTTATTGTGGTTATGATAAAAGCATTTATCTGCAGCTTATCACAGTTACCACAACAGAGCCTGAGCACTCTAAATTCAAACCCTCTCTTGTGGCAACTTGTTTCATGCCAGTCTGCCTTTAAATCCACTTTGGTGTCCTTGTTTGTTGCCAGAATGGCGCAAATGTGCCAGCATGTAGATGAAAATTGGGCTGATCTTTTCTCCTCTCCAAGAATGTCATAGAGCTTGGGGGTTTTGGTATCTTCAGAGACCTGGACAACTATGCACTTTGAATCAAAACAATGCAGAATTTAACACTTTGCTTCAAGATTTGAGAACTTGATTTTCCCTCAGTCCAAAAATGTGAAGGAAAATTGATATCATAAGCCATCATAAGCCAAGCCTCCAGCAGGATTTGTAGTTCCCAAATGAAAGTGCTATTTTTACCCAGGACAGGACTGCATGTTTTGTGCAGTTTTTAGGCCTAGATTAAATGGTGGCACTGCTGAGAATATAGATTAGAGTGTGGTTTAACTGACTACTATTGAACAGTGAGAGTGGTAAATTAAAGAGCTTTGACCCCTTGAGATGCTACTAACAAGGTGAGATGAGGCATAAACATGTACTTTACTAGAAATGTGTAATGTTTGTGCATTTCTAGGGGAGTGTAGCAGGGTCATGTTGAAATTCCAGAAAGTGATTCCCTCACTGCCACCATGGGCACCTATGGAACGATTGCTGTCCTCATCTTAAGCTGTGGTGGAGGTCCCCGGTACTGTGCCTGTTTACAGCACTGGAAGGCAAATTGTCGACCTCTTATTGCAAGCACAAGTACAGCGGCCTGAGGTGCACACACAGCCTTGACTTGCACAAAGCAGGGGGTAGGTATAAATTGCCTGTCTGATGTTGCTTGGACAGGTGTATCAGAGCCAGTTACAGAAGCACTGTTGGGCTGATAGGGAAGCTCATCAGCCAGGCAGTGTCTATTGACACCATTGGAGAAATACTGATTTTTGCCAGCCAAGAACCTGGTCTCTGCTGTGGCTGGAGTGTCAGGCTTTCAGAGCTCTGCTTAATCACAGCTTTAACACATTTCCTGAATCTGGATGTCTGGATCCCGTAAGAACAATAAAAGCTTGCACTTCTGTGCCCTAAGGTTTGCAAAGAGGGGCTGTTGTGTGTTCTTTTGTGAAAAAATCCCGTCCCCACCACAGCGCTGGGGGCAGGCTGCCACCGGTGTCAGTCGCGCGAGGATTTGCTCTGCGCTGCCCAGGCTCTGGAGATCACTCTCTGCACAAATTAATTAAAAGATGCCTTAGGTAGGTGTCCAGCCGGCACAGAAGGAACCCAGCTCCGTTACTAGTCTGCAATCCCCAGTTTTCCAGCTGTCACTATGTAATACGGTCTCCTCCTCACGTAATTCCTTCCTGTAGTCCAATAGAAGTCCTTTAAAGAAGAAAAAAAGAAAGAAAGAGGAACAACAAGCAAGTAATCCTGTCATACGATCTGCCCCAGTAGTTTGGGGCCTGTTTCTCTTTCAGGGGCTGTGAGCATGCTTTGAGGTGCACAATAGAGATGCCTTCTCCATTGACTGGGGAGCTCAATGAGCCAAACTGGGCAGCGGCCCCGGGAGCAGCAGCAGCAGCAGCAGTGGTGCAGCGCAGTAAAGGGCCAACTGTTAACTGATTTAACACTCTGCCAGCTGCAGTCCCTGAGCTCTGAGAGGAGCGGCGGGCCTTTGAATATTACCTTTCAGCCAATTAGACATATGTCACTTCATAAAACCTTTCGTGCACGCTCCTGTCGAGGGGAGGATCTGCTGGGAAGAAGGAGGGAACTGTTACCTGCCTCCCTCCCAGATGCACCGGCCCTCCCTCCAGGACGAATTTCTAGTTGTTTCTGGTACTATTTTCAGCACTGATGCAAGTGTCTGGAGAGGGGTATGAGGGGAAGAGAATGATTCTCAGAGCTCCAGGAGTTTTTCAGTCTTATAGGCTGCCTGGGAGAGTAGGCTTCTACAGCAAAGGTGGATTTGGCTCATTAGATTGAAATGAGATCTCTTTCATCCCCTGAACACTGAGAAGGTTAACATCATCACCTGAGGCTGCCTGAGTTTGCTTCACATGTAAAAAACCCCTGATCTCAAGGTTTGGATTCAGGTGAAGGAAATGAGCATGCAGATACCAGAGGACTGCAGGTGCTGAATGCAGCAGTTTTGGCCTAACAATCAATTTCACCAAAAAAAATGCACGTAAAGTTGTTACTGGTGAGCTTGAGGTCAGGGAGAGTACTGGAAGCTGAGTGCTTTGTCCAAAGGAGGTGCAGCAGCAGCTGCCATACCACCAAGTCAGCAAACACAGCCAGGGTCTGCAGGGGTGGGGGAGTACAGGGGACATGAATGTCATGGATGCTTATTTTCAGAATCAGTGTGGAAGGCAAAGGTGTTTATATAGGTCAAAGAAGAGATGTGCCACTCTTGATTGAATACTTCTTATTTCACTAAGGCTAAAATTCTTATTTCAGACATGTCAGTTTCTTTATGCTTTTTATATTAAAACACCCAAAAATGCAGTATTAAAAGACATATTAAATTGTGATAAAATATGGCAGATTACGGTAAATATGGCAGATTATGGTAAGTTTTTAAAACAAAATATTTAGTAAAATGTGTTTAAAATAATATAATTACAAAAGCCAATTAGCTTTAAAAACAAGTGAATTGAAGCTAAGAAGTGACAAAATTAATAAAATTAAAATCATAAGAATTTTTTTCCATACCAATGTATGGAAACATTGGTAAAAAAAATCAAAACATCCTGGAGATGAAGGCTCTAATGGACAGAAAAACATTTATTTTAAAATCCTGACCTAAAGCTTTCAAGCTGGCACTTGTTGCTGACACTGTTAGTGAACAGAAGTGAGTGAGCCAGAGCTGTGTGAAGAATTCTTGTTTTTCCCACTGTAGATGAGAGACCTTCATGGGGTTTGCATACTGTGAAAGCTCAACAAGAAACTGTGTGTGGCATGCAAGAAAAGAGGGAAATAGGGGAATGGTTATTGCTTCCATAACTTGAGAGAGAAGTGCTGAAACTAAGTTAGTCAGTTAGGCTGGTCCCTGAATAAGTGTGAGCAATTTATTCAGCTTTGGCTTTTGGTTTTTTGTTTTCTTCCTTGGTCTCTTCAACTGTCTTCACAGGAAGATGTTCCCTGATTTAAACTTCTGTGCTCAGTAATCAGGCGGTAGTGCTTGGCAAGGGAAATGAGATAGGATGGATTTTGGGGTGATTTAAATGTGCAGGACTAGTCTTCAGGTATTCAGTCCTTTTCACACATGAAGAAAGCCTTGAGCTTAGTATTTGTAAAATAAACTCTCTTTTCCAAAAACCTCTTCCCTTGCAGAGTTTTGACCAGCTTCAGGCAGTGATGACAGGATCATGGAGTAGTAACATATAAGCTGAAATGAGAAGCTATTTGGAAGATCTCAGGATTGTAGTCAGACAAATACTTTAAGCTGGCATAAGTTGTCAGTATTGACAAAAGCAGTAGAACCACACTCCGTCTGCTTCTGACTGCTTGTTCTCACCCTTGTACTATTCTCTTCCCTCCACTGTACTTTTACTAGCTTAATGGTGAGCAGGAGCAGAAGTTGGGAGAGGACAAGGGTGTACCTGAATCCATTTTCCCCAGACTGACTCATTGCATGACTACACAAACCCTTGTTTCAGTAAGCAGGACATGGTACTACCAGGATGGACGGTGACATCCAGGACATGGAGAGAGCATGACCACTTTTTCCCTGTGTTAGCACTACCTTACTGTCTCCACCAAAGTTTTTTCTCCTATTTAACAAGGACAGTTTGCCCATTCTTAGCAGCTGGATCACCTCTCAAAAGAAGAGAGCTGAGGAGTTCTTACAGAACACAAGTGTCTTGTCCAGCCAACATCTGTTGAGCCGAGGTCAGGCATTCCTCTTACTGATGATTCCTGTGGTCAAAATTCTTCCGAAGCTCCTTGCAGGTGTTGCTACATCTAGATTTTGTTTGGATGTGAAAGCTTTCTCAGTGGGGTAATTCAGTGCTGCTAAGCATGTTTTTGATGACAATCCTCACTTTATCAGAGTATGCAGTTCTTGGGTGATAAAGAGACTCTGAGCACAAGTAGGGAACTGATAATTTTAAATATACCATGATAAACAACATTGTATCTTCTCCCTGTGCAATCATGTCAGATATTTGCTTCATAGGTCTTGTATAACATGATTCTCTTTTTTATCTTTCTGCGCCAAATCTTCACTGAAATGATCTTGCAAACTGTTCTTTTCCACCATCACACTTTTAGTTGGTATAGCTTGGAACTTGCATATTTCTGTGCATTTGAATCCATTACTAATGCATAAGCATTCATCAATTTGGCAGGAATGGACATTACACATCTGTAATTCATAAGGTTCAAGACAGTTTTGGGTGATGATGATTCAGGCATCCACTGAATGTCCAAATTCCCTTTGGCATCAGTTGTCCGGCCATAACTCGCTGGATCCAGCGGAGTGGGTTCACATTGCAGGAATCATCTCCAAATTCCTGCTTAATGGTTTGCATGCAGTTCATGCTGGAATAAGCAATCTTTGCATGGGGGAAGCTGGCTGGAGTCGATTTCATCCCTTTTGGCAGAGAAGGATTGATAATGGCATCAGTTGTTGTACTTTTAGGGACAAACAGATGGCATGTGAATTCTTGTAATTTCTGAAAGAAGCCTGATGAAAGCTCCCAGGGCTGTCCAAACACTGAAAAGTTATATTGATAATGGCATTTTCTTTGCATGAGTTCTAGGGCTCCCAGTTTTCCTTTGTCTGAAAAAAACACCAACAGCATTGCATCCCCAGAAGACATGCAGGCCAATCAGTGCCCTGCATGCGTCAGTCCCGGGGGAGCACCCTATTATATTACTGTCAGTGAGTGATGCTTTCTGTCTGTTTTCTGACTTTCTCATGCATTAGCCAAGATCTATAATTCTGCTGGGTTTTGTCCATTGTTTGAGCACGTAGTATAACACACATCTTCCTTCTTTGAGAAGTCTTATTTTCTTGTGGTGGTCTCTGATTAGGAAGAAAAAGAGGATCACAGTTGAATTGAGATGTACTTTACCATTGTGATTTACACACACACCCACACCCACACCCAATCTTTAAAGCAAGAATTTGATGAGGTTTAACCTGCTGATGGGACAAGAGAAAAATTTGTCTCTAATTTGGATTTCAGGTCCTGCAGTTGTGTCCTTGAAATAAATGCTGGTAGTGGATCCTCTTGGATTTCTCACTACCTTTTGTTGTTATTGTCTGGTAAATGCTTAACAATGTATTAACTTTATGACTTTCTGCACCTTCGTGTAGTTCAAATGAGCAGAGATGCCTTGTTAACACCACTCAGCCCTTGGACAAGTCTTTGTTAATAACATAGACAGATGGGATAGTGATGGTTTCAGGGGGGCTTTGGTGGATTGCTTTTTTTTCCCCCATCTGACTAAATAAACTAAGTCTTAGTCAAAGAGGTTTATCCGTTGCTCTGTTCTTGCTGATGGGCTTAAGTCTTCCTTCTATCCTGTTAGCATTGTATGAAGAAGCCATGTGCGTTCGACTTAATTCAGTTCTGAGGACTGAAAAGGCCACAGCTCACTCTCACTGCCTACTTTGATGTCTGCTGTCCTCTGTGAAACTGTTCTGCACAGCACCACTTGGATGCCTATTGATTTTCACTTGGTTGCTTTCAGCTCTGTGTTCGGCACTAAATTATCTTTGGCAAGCATATCCATCAACAAGTTGTCTGGATATCTGATTTGTTTTCCTTTTGTCACACTGGCTGATACATACCTAGTGTCTCCTTCAAACCTGGTCCTTTGGGCTCCAAAGGTTTTGTTTCTCAGCTGAACTATTATTTATTGGTTTCTATTTTTCCTCTTTCAGTAGAACCACTCTTGCTTTGAGAAAAAAGTTGCTATCATATCTGGATTGACAAAGACACTTTATGAAAAATGCAAAGATCACTTGGTGTGCAAAAGGTTTCTTCTTGCAAAATATTCAAAATTTGGATTATCCATTTGGTATTCTTCAGTGCTGTTGTTCTGGCTGCCTTTGCTTAAAAGTAAAATAGCAACACCACCAGAAATCAGGGAACTCTTGCAGCCACATTTTCTCTATTGAAAATGGCAAGGATCCTGGTTCTTTTCAATGTTCCTTACTTGTGCCCCAGCACATGGTGTATTACATTTTACAGGCAATTGCTAGTCCTCTGTCTTCTCAAGTGTTTGAGGTGGGGGAAATGTCTTGGGGACTGTGGGTTTTAAGTTTTGGGCTTCTTTTCTTTTGGAAGACAAATTCATACTCCTTGGATCCTATTTCTTTGTTTTTCTAGAAGTTTCTCCCTTTGCAGCCTTTGCTGCTTTAACCCTTTGACCCAGTGACACCCCAAAACATCTATTTCTGGCCACGGTTATTAATACTTTTCATAATCCTGAATATGTGATGCTTCAATGTTGTTCAAGCCTTAGGCAGCATCCTGAAACAGAATCTGGTTGCAGATTTAGGCAGCCTTCAGAAGAGTATTTTCAAATGAACAGTCAGATGTGACTTTAGCTTAGAGCTTGCCATTCCAAAATTGTGTAAAGTGTGTGTGCTTTCTGTGTTGTTTCAGAAACGTTGACTCTTCCTCTCTCACTGCTTACTTTCACAAATTTGCAATAAAAGATGTGTGTATAGATGGCAGCAGAAAAGTTCACCATCATGTAAACATAGAATGAGGACGTGTGATGAAAACTGATATCACGGCATTCAGTTTTCACTTATTGGGTGACTGTCTTGGAAAAGCTGACCAGATTGATAGCAGTAATTTGTAATCAAACTGCTAAAACATGTAGATAAGTTCTGTAACAACAGCCAAACCAAAGAGAGAATGAAAAGTCTGATGACTCATATAAAAATAGAATATAATAAATCTATCCTAACTCAAAATTTGGCCCTTTGAATTATACCACTTAACTACCCAGACTCACTGATTTAGAAGAAAAGTGCTCTGTTTCCACCTCAGTGAACACTCAAACAGGAGTAAGAGGAGGAATGCATATATTCTTTACACTATCCCTGACTTCTCTTAACCACACAGAGGGTGTGAAGTTTTAGCAAAAAGGCAGAATTCAACAAGTCAGTAAGATTCGACAGCAAAATAATGCAAAGATGGATTTCCATCAGAACAAATTGCTTTCATTCAATGCTATGCTTTATTCAACTCACATAAATTTCTGTTATTACTATTATTTTTCTGTCCCCTTTAGAACCAGATAGACAACTCCCTTGTTACTGGATTTTCATATATAAAGTCTTGAAAATTCAAAACTTTCCATTCATTCTTTACTCTCTCTGTAATAAGAAGTGACTAGATGGATCTGGACCAGAAATTTGTTGAAATGGATATGTTCCTGGGAAGCATTTCATCTTTAGCAAAACAACATATTTGGCAAAAATTCATGTGGTTGCAAATCCCATTAGCCCCAGAGAGCAGTATTTGGTAGTGCCATAAATGAAATAAGTATTACCCTCAGAAAGCCACATCCTGTGCAAAACACTGTTAGTACAGTTCTCCCACTCACATTTCTTTGATCACCTGCATTTGGATGGTAAGTGAAAGAAGTGGACAAACATACTAGAGGTAACAGACTAAATAATATAATTAATAAGGCAGATTGACTGCCTGTATAATGCTTTGTATTTTTCCTCTGATTTAGGTGTTTTAAAAGGACCATAACGAGCAAGGCAGGGAAACTTGAGAATCATCCACCTAAGAAAATTAGTTAAAAATTTAAGGCAAGAAGTTTGTGGGAAGAGTAGAGGAACTGGAGGAGCATGGATGTCTGCAGGATTTCTGCTTTGTGTTTGTGTACTCTGATGTTTACTGAAGTGTTTGTTCTAGTCGAGGGTTTTCCCTGTGACTGAGAAATGTGTAATGTCTCCCATACTATTTCCCTGCACCCAGTAAGTTGTAGCATTTGCTGAGCACTTGTCGTCAAGGGCTTCTGAGGGCACAAACAGAACCTTCCTCAACCCAAGTGTCCGTTTTCATGAGACTTGCAGGAATTTAATAACCTGTAGTGAAATTTCAACTTCCACCAAACCTGGTGGGAAGTGGCTAGTTAACTTGAAGGCCATTAAGAGACCTGGGTGTACATGAAGGTAGGCAAACATGCGGAAAAATTATTGAACAAACCTTCTTTTTTTTTAACACACTTGGCTTAAAATGGTTGTTAAACATCAGGCCCTTATCTCTGTGCAATAATATTCCATCTTCCTAGTACCTTCATTGCAGTTGTGAATCCTTGATGCTTTGGGCACTTTCTTATCTGCTGATGTGTCCATTTAGGAACCTGATGTGACGGTCACTTTTTCTAACAGCTTATCTCCTTTGAAAATTTAGGGAGGTACAATGAACCTGGACATAGCTCTCCAAATGTGAGGTTTTGTCCTATTTCAAACATGCTCTGCATGCTGGGAACTGTTGGTCATTCTTGCCTTTTTTTTCCCTATGTGTTGGAAAACTTGAGAGTCAAACAGAGATACTGTATCTATCTTAGAGCAGAATGATTAAGGTAATTAGGCAAGACAACTACTCAGTCTATGCAAAGTAGAGCTGAGGAAAATAGGAGGAATTTCTCACAATGAAAGAAGTAATTGAAGTTACCTCCATACTCTCAGTAGCTGCTGTCAACTTGAGAATTTAGCCACATGCGAACCAAAAAGAACAATGCCCAAGCAAAAGGAAAAGGGAAAACAAGGCATTTAAGACTGTCCCAGAGGAGATTAGATGAAGATCCCACTACAGGAACTCTTGACACTCCAGTTGAAAGCTTAAGAGACTGCTCTGAATTAGAGTGTCAGAAAGCAGAGCTAACAAAGCCACTGTGCCCAGCAGGCTGAGCCGTGCTCCCCAGGGGCCTCAGTGTCCATCAGAAATTAGCCACTGGGACAGAGGAGGTGAAAGAAAGGGAGAGTCAGAAACAACGACTGTCCTCCCTTGGAGCCCTGCAAGTCGAGTGAGCCACATGGGCAGGTGTCCCTTGGGATTGCTGTGATAATCCCTCCTCAGAGCAGGGCGGTAAGATATCTGCTGCCGATAAGGTGTGTGACGTTTATTTAAGATCTCCTCTGCCACAAGAAAATACAGATGTTACACCTGAAATAAATCATCTGAGGTACTTAGAGATGATGGAATTGATATCAAAATTGTTTGGCTGTAAAGAAGCACTATGGCAAGAGTGAAGAGTAACATTTTGCACCTTTTTTCAGCCCTTTGGTCCCTCAATATTTCCGTTGTGGTGGCATTTGGACCAGAGCGGGACGTGTTGGTGTCACTCATACTTGTCCCTTTCATGGCAGCCAGTGGCTGGTGAGACATGGGTGTGATGGTTCTCTTGCCCCACAGCTGCTGCAGCTCAGGGAACACTTGGAGCAGGATGTGCTCCAAGTCCTTGCTGGGGTTGAGGAATGGTGGAAACACTGCCTTATGTTTAGAGTTCAGGCTCAGGGCATTCCAGGAGAACTCCTTGCAGACAGTGTGCCATAACACTACTTGTAAACACACTTCAACCTGAGCTCGAATAAGAAATGAGGAAATGGTTTAGAGCTGTATATTTTCTGGAAGCTCCAACACTTAGGTCCTGAAGTGTACTCTGTGTATTGGTAGCACTGTGTATTGTTAATTCATCAGTGTGTTCAGCTAGGAGGTCTGTACAGAGAAGGTGGGGCAGGGCTCCTGTTAGAAGGGCTTGGCAAATGAGTAACTCAGCAGATGAATGTCATTCTTTCAACTGGATCTATTCTGCAGAGTGCTTTGTGTCACTCCTCTCAGACTCACTGTGATGCAACACTCAGGAGCAGATACCTCTTGTCATTAACTCCACCAGCTACTGGTTTTCTAACCCTTCCCTTCATCTGAGTGTCAGATTTTTCACTTGCAAATAGCTCCAGAACAAGCCTTCTCATCCAGAGGAAGCAGAATGAAATTGCCCTCCTTAATGAGCACAGGCTAAAAGAGGAGGAATGCTTCCTGTCTTCTACGAACACAGTTCAGGTCCATCATAGCTACTGTTTGATGTGCCTGAACTTCTCCTTCAAACAGACTGTAAAGCCAGGGTCCTGACTCTTTCTTCTGTTACTTTTCACAGCTGGCAAGTGCCAACTTGCGCATTACAGCTAAATTCCAGTTTGGAGTAACTGAACTTCTCCATCTTATCCACATGATTTCAGTTCTCTCCTGCAGGTGTTGCCCTGAACTGTTGGGTAGCACTTCATAGGTTAAACTGCTTCCTTGTGCCACACTTGCCAAGGGCAGCCTCATTTCAGCAAAAAGTTTGTTTTGCACGGCATTACCTACAGGCTGAATCCAATGGGGTTCTTACTCCTGCTGGTGCTTCCCTTGCTTTCAGTAGAACTGTTGTGAGGAGAAGGTTAAAGTAAGGACTGCAAAATGCCTCCAATCCTAGGTCTAAATTCAAACAGACTCTAGTGCCAGTATTGAACTTAATTCCTTCTCTTCAGCTCTGAGAGACATCCCCAAGATAAAATGGTGCTGTGGAATTCACAGAGTTAAAATAGCCTGTGTACTGATGTTGTCATCATTGTATGGTAACTTTAATAGGCTATTAAAAAGGCTGATGGGAAAAATCCTGGTGTTTTTTGTTATTGTTGTTCTTTTGTTGGGTTTTTTTTGTTTGTTTGTTTAATGACCAACAGGTCAGCTTTTAAAAAAAAGAGTTTGAAGGGTTTCAGTAAGAGCTCAAAAAGATCCTGGAAAGAGGCACTTCTGAGAACTCCAAGTGTGAAGCTGTAAAGTCTTCATATGCTAAAAAAAAGGATCTTTGACACTTCAGCATTTGTCCTTTATTCAGCTATCTTGTGTTGTTGCAAATCCAGTAAGAGCTGAAAACAGGCAGGCTCTTCACAGTGCCTTTTTTTTTTTGGCTGTTTAATAAACATACACTAGATACAAATTTAGCCAATAAAAGGTTCATGTAGTATGTATGTATGTATAATACATGCACAAAAGGGCTATTCAAAATGCATAGCAACCACTCGGCAGGGTTTAATTTTCCTTAACAGTTTTCCATTTTCCTTTAAATTTGAGATGGGAGTGGGGGGTAGCAATCAGAATCCTTGGCATAAATAGGATAATAATAAGGAAGTTCCTGGTATTGTTGATGTAACAGTTCTTAGCAAAGCATACAACTGAATTCAGATAAAAGAAAGTTTCTGATTAAAAGAGACTGTATGAATGAAAAATGTGAAAAGTTATTGGAAATTTCTCATAGCTGTTAAGCGCTGTTGTGTTCGTCCTATGAGAAATGAAAAACTAGCCAATATTTTTGTAACACATTTCTTAGTTTGGTTGACACTTTAAAAAAATATATTTTAAGCACTATTAGCATTCTCTATGATAGCACACATAAATTATGTCAGCCAAACAGTACAGCAGGTTACATCATTGCCTTCTGTGACATTTATGAAGCCAGCATCTGCTGTGCACGATTTTCCAAAGCCTATCTAAGGGGTTTACAGCTGGCTTTCCAAATATATGCCCTGCCGTGTTCTTAAAGTGACACACACAAAGATACACGCACACATCAGGTCATTGGCAGGTTTAGATTTTCATCCACTTTTCTCACTTAGAAGAACCTGGTGGGAGTGTCAGTTCTTGTGTGTCCTGGCAGGGAAGTCCTGAGTGTTAAACAGATGTTTCTGTTACAATAACGCCTGGATGTCCAGATTGAGATTGTAATTCCAATTTAGCACAAGTGAAGAAGTAGAAATTTTCAGTAGTTCTTTGTAGCATAGTGCAAGGGTTGAGACTGCTGAGTGCTGTAAAACCTGAAGAATACAGAGGCAGGGGTTATTTTGAAGGTTTTGATGCCTAATGGTACAGATTTTTTTTCCCCCCAAAGAGTCTAACCTTCTAATTCTCACGATAATCTGGTAGCTAGGTGCCTTCAGACATTTAATGGCCCTGGGGCTGAGCTCTTCTTAGGCACCTAAACAATCTAGCCTTTGGATTGTGCTGGGGGGAAGGCTGGGAATGTGCCTGCAGGGCTTTGTGAATGTGAGGCAGATAGGGTTTTAAAGAACTCGGGATCTAGAAAGATGCAAAATCAGGAGTGGTGATAAAATAGCATCAGTTCTGACTGCCTCAACTGGATACCGAGCAACTCAGACTGCCTGGTTTATTCTGACCTGTTAGTTTTTTGGTTTGTTTTGCTTTCTGTATTGAACAGCACAAGTCTCCCATGGTGTATCAGGTGAAATAGGTGGGAGAACCTCATGATCTTCCGTTTGCTTCTTTATCTTCCTCTGCTGCAAAAATCATCTTTTCCTGTCTAGATTGACAGAACAATCTTGTGGTAGATATATGGGTGCAGCCACATGCATATGTGCATACGTTCTCGTGTGTGTGTGTGCGCACATGTATGTGAAGCATTCCACCCATAAGTCCTGAAATCAAACAAAGCCTGAGAGCCCCGCAGCGCACAAATCCTCTTGCAGTTCTGATACCTGCATAACGCAGGCCACTGGTACTTCTTCCCCAAAAGGGCTTTCTGTGCCTCTCTGTTTATCTGGGTTTTTTGAGAAGCAAGCAGAGGTGAAAATCATGTTACCAAGAGGCATCCCAGTTTCTCTCACCTGACTGAAGGGACCAGCTTCAGATTCCACTGCAAAACCCACCTGCAAAATGCAAAGCTGCTACTTTGCCTTTTTTTTTTTAACCTTAGGCTCTTCAGTGGGCTGAGACACCTTTCTGTGGGGCAGCAGTTCTTGCAAAAATCCAGTCATTTCATCAAAGCCCCAGACTCTGGAGAACATGGGCTGTGCCATCACAGGGCTGCTTTTCAAGGAGGCATCTGTGCTTAGCATATGGCAACTATTTATTATAGCTGTTGCATTGAGAAACAACAATTCCCATGATAATTGTTTCTCGTATATCAAGATGCTTCAATCTCTGTTTCCCACAACATTCTGCTTGTCTGGTATGTGTGTGCCAATGTCACCACAGTCCTAGCAGACAGTTGTCTACGTTTTGTCATTACTGAGGGTAAACAGACATGACTTGAGTGGGAAGGAGAGCGGGGGAAGTGGACTGCTAATTTAGTCTGTCTTTAGTGCTGCACTGTGAAAGCAGTACTGAGTGATTTGCGGGCAATATTTACAAATCTCCCCTCCCTCAATGCACCCGTCCCCTTTCTTCAAGCGCACATTGTTTAAGGGCATTAATGCTTTTTTATTTGCCAGCATGCAGCACAGACAATGCTCGGTTTTGCAAGGGGATGGGGTGACTTTTCCATCCCCCCAATCATCTACTGCTCTCTTCATTATTCCAGAAGAAGCACTCTTGTGTTCCCTTGAACACACGTAACATGTATGGACATTTACACATGCATGCATACACTTCCAGCATCTATTTACAACATACACCTTTTCTTCTTTTGCACAGGCTAATCACATACACACCTTTCATATGCTAGATGTCAAAATCCCTAAACACATACATTAATTATTCAAAAAAAAAAAAGGAAAGAAAGAAAGAGAGGAAGAAAAACACACTATAAGGTAGCCTCCTAAAGTCTCATCACCAGCAAGGCCTCGACTTCTGCTGCCTGACCTGGCTATGATGTTCCTTTGTGGGCTTTGAGTTTTGGAGAACATTACAGGGACATACTTGAGAAACTGCAGCAGTTCAGCATCTAGTCTCTTTTTTGCATAAATCAGTGCAACTCCATAGATTCTCAGCATCACTTTCTTGGCCCATGCAAGGTGAGATTTGGATCCGTGACATATGATGATGCTTGCTTTTTTCATTCTTTTTTGGCTTGTATGGTTGTTTTGGGGAGACAAGATAGGGTGCACCTTTTATGAGGTACCTGGAGGTAGCTGAGCAAAGCAAACATCTGAGAGTTCTGTGCAACAGATAAACATTGCACTCATTTCCTCAGATAGCCACTCCTGAGAAGCTGTAAGCATTGAAAATCATGATTTAATTTATATAAATGGAATTCAAGGTTTAAATTATACATCAAGATGTAAGTTAGATGCAGCAATCCAGGAACAGGTAGGAAGGGTGTTGACTCTTAAGATGTTTTAACATAGGTCACACTACAGCAAAACTCAAGCATAACCAAGATTTGATCTCAGATCATTCTGTGTGTACTAAAGCAAAGAGAAGAGTCTGTTAGTTTTTGAGAAATTAGTGTCTGTTCGAAACACAGCGCTGCTCTCTTAGGAAGGACCCAAGCTCTTCGTGCCATGATGAGCGGTACTCAGCATTTATGAATCTGACTCTTGCTCTTTCGTGCGGCACTGACGCGTGTACATTAACCAGGGGATGTTCGCGTGTGCCGTGTTATTCATAAGTTCCTCTGATTGTAACCAGATTCTCTGCTTTTATGTTAAAACCTGAGATGAAACAATTTTGGGTTGTCAGATGAGGTGGTGCAGCTCTTAGTGAAGTTACATGACTCTGCTGCTTTATACCCTGCTAACTGGGTCCTGTATTTGCATGTAAAAGTCTGACTTCATAATGCTGCTTTATTTTTGGCTTCATGCAAGCTGTTTCTAGTTGAATCAATAGTAAAACTGCTCCTTAAGGCAGATAAATATGTAATTAGTAGAAATAATGGAGCAGTAGTCAGTCAGCTGCAAAACTGATGCTTCATCTAAATGTGTGTAAGGCACTTTATTTAGTTGGCATGTTGCTAACATCTATTAAGTTAAATTATGAGAAGTGTTTTGAGGCCTTTCACACAGAATGTGAAGCCTTTCATTCCTTATTTACATGTGTGAATATATATGCATGGAGATTTCAACCCATGAATTAACTCCAGAGGAAAACAAACCACCAGATAAACACAAAGCCTGGGGTTGTGTTTGGGTTTATTATTTTTTCCCTTTAGAAAGCAAAGAAGCATCCTTACGGAATTTTCTGATTAATTTATTCAAAGAACTTAATTGATGTATCACAACACAGCACTATCATTTACATGGCATTAAAAAATGGAATTGCTTAGTTCATCACACTGACAGTAGCCAGCTGAGAGACTAACAGGAAGTCAACGTTTGATGGTCATTTTTTTCAATTCGAAACATGTGCTTTTATTTAACTCTGATCTCATGCTACTGGGTTTTCTAAATACTGAAATGTTATGCAGTGGTTTATTAACACCAGTTAACACTGGAAGGGATGGATGGATGGATGGATGGATGGATGGATGGATGGATGGATGGATGGATGATAGACAGACAGATAGTTCCAGATCCTGTTGGAAATCACCATACATCTCAGAGTTTTAATGCAAACACAAAACTCATGCAAAGCAACCTCTGATCTTCCGTACTGGAAGAGATGGTTTTAACTTATCCCATCTGATCCTTTGGGATTTGGATCTGGGCACCTTGACATCTCTACAGGCCACTAAATGGTGTGGAGTGGGGCACAGCTGAGGCATGGCCAAGACCCGTGAAGTGTCACCTCTCAAATAATGGATGTCTCTGCTCTGCAGCCCAAGGTCCTCTACCAGCAACTCTGCCAGGAACTGTGGGGGAGAGGAGCATAGATGGGTGAGAAGAGAGGATCTCCATGTGCCAAGGTGCTTTACTAGTAGCATAAGAAAAGCTGGAAAAAAATTACAGAACCTTGGGTTTTCATCTCCCTACAAGCACCAAGTAGCTTGTCACACTGCCTCATAAAGGTCTTAAAGATTGTTTTAATACTTGAAACTTCCTCTGTCTTCAAAGAACAACAAGACTTTGAGACAGATATGTGGGAATTCACTTACCCAAGCATTGCAACTTCAGTTTGTCTGCAGTGATCTGCAAACCACAGACTCTGAAATGAGCAAAGGGTTATGTGAATGTTCCTTGTAAGTATTTATTTTTATTCTCTCTAGCAGAAGCTGTCAAATAAAGCATCTCCTGCCCTTCAGAGCTTTTGCAGTCTGTGCAGAGCTTCTGCAAGCCAGGGCTTTGCTTAGTACACTTAATTAGAGTTTGCTTATTATAACAGTGGAAAATACAAGCTGGTTTGACTCTGGGAATTAAATTTTGCTGCATTCTATTCTTGGTTACCATTAGTTGCTTCCCAGTATTGGCAAAGATGCTCATGAAATCTGGGCATGTCTGGAGCAGGAAAGGTTAGTAGATTTGACAAGGAGGCATTAAAAGTTGATTTAATAGAGCAGTAGCTTGGACTTTAGTGTGTAGCATAATTTCAGCATTGCTCCAGGGTAAGTATTCAATTTTGATTTTTTTTATTTTTTTCATTCCAGACTAAATGAAACAGATGCCTCTCAATATTCATCTTTGATAAACACACTCTGAGAATCCTCCATCCAATTGTGAGTGATTATATGGCTAAAAATGCAGTCTGTAATAGAGAAAACAGATGTGGCGATAATTATCCCTGTGCCCTGCATATCAAACATTAACTATTGGTGGTGGGAAAAAAAGGGGCTGAAGTCAAAACAAAGTGGGATTTGCTGCACCAGATCAGACTGTCAGTTCAGTTTGCCTGACACTATCTTCAGATATGGGCTGAGCTTGATAATTTACAAGGAAATGAGGAATGCTTCTTTATAACATTGCAAAGAATGTATAAAGCTTCTTTGGTTCACTATCAGCTGTTTGTGCATGATTCTTCCTAGTCAGGCATGGAACTCAGAGGGTCTTGAGGTTTCTAATTATAACAATTTGAGTGTTTTATATCTACAACCTCAATTTTCCATACAGTTTTACTACCCCCAAAAGCAGTAGCCAGCTGTGCTCTGTCTTCAGTTATACGGGAATTGAAAAACCTTGATAGGAAGTTTGAGGTTGGATCACTGAAAATAAGTTTTGCCTGTGGCTGTTGTGGAAAATTCCATGTGGATGTGCAAGCTTATCATCTGATCTTCCAAGATGCTGGTGAGATTAGCACTAGCCAGAGTGACCAGGCTGTGTGCAAGATCTCAGCCCAGGCTGGAAGGCTTAGTCCTTCAACAAAAATCACTGCAGCTGTTTCTGGTTGCTCTTGTTTTGCTGTCACATAGCTGAAGATGATTCAATTTGAAAATATAAGTCTCCAGCAAGTAGTCTGCAATATGAATTCACCTCTTCTGCTATTTTTTTCTGATTATTTTTAAAAGGGTTTCAGTACTGAAAATGTGAAGCTCCTCTCTGAGGCTGACAAAGGTATTTTGCCCAGATTCCCATCAACTAACTGGAGGCATCTAGCCTATGATGCCTGGGGGCACTCACCCAGCACCAGCTGCCTGAAAGCTGCACATCCAAACTGGTAGTGTGTCTTCCTTCACTTGCCAGTCCAGGACATAACAGGTATTTTCAGAGGGCTGTTCAGGTGGGAAAACAGTCTCCCACAGGTGTGACTGTGCCTGTTTTGCCTCTGACTGCAAAGGGAGCCTACAGTGCTGACACAGGCTAGAAGCCTGGTGTGGCTTGGTTACCTGAGGTGTGTTATTCCAGTTAGCCTCAGGGTTCATTTGCTTCTGCTCAAGCTGGGGGAAAGCCAGTCTCTTCCAGAGGGTTATTCACTTCATTTGAGACCTGAATCTGTTCTTGGGAAGCGCTGCTTTTCCTTTGACAATTAGAAACAGGCAGCTCAGATAGCACTGGGATGAAATCAGATTGTTTACCTAAAGTCTTACACCAGAGTAGAGGGAGACAGGACTTTTTGCAGAACCCTAGAGCTCTGTTGTTTCTCTGGATATCTCTCTCTGGGACCTGTAGCTCTCCTGGATAAGGAAGACTAAGTGTTACCATCTATGGGACACAAATGCCTTTCCACTTCATGAAGTGGAAATATACGCTATCTTGATTAGAAAATAGTCTGCTGTGACATCTGAACACAGACACTCATGCCTATAGATTTAACTAAATGGCCTGCTTTTATTTTAAAAGCTAAATATAATGAAAAATTGTCACTTGCCAACGCATTGCTTAAAAAAGTGGCCTTGCTTATGTTAGTCCCAGTCACACTAACACAAGTAGAAATACGTGCCACTGTCTTCTGGTGTACAGACGAATGTGTCAATCTCTTTTAGTTGTCCTGAGTGGCTGGTCAATAAGATCAAGCTGCTGTGCTAGGCTTATCACTTCAGTTCCTCCTCCTCAGCTGGTCAGGCTTTGGACAGAAGCACGCTCATGGGATGGACTCACTGATCTGGAGTAGAGAGGCATGACCCTGTAACACAAGGTAGCCAGAGGCTGTTGGTTAAAGCAGGAAACTAATACAAACTGCTTATCACTGACAGGTAGGTAAACCTTAGAAACTGGGTGAACTCACCTGTGTGAATTATGTGAGAAATAAGTCAAGGCCATGCTGTCTGTTTACCTGCTTTAATCTTCTTCAGGACACAGCAATTTGTCATCCTCCCAAAGTCAAAGCCTTCTCAGTACAGGAAAATGAGCTGAAGTTCCATGGCCAAGGATCCTTAGGACATACAAATGTTTAGGTCAAAAAAATCTCATGGGCTTTCTGGGTTTAAAATATGCCTGTCTACAGTATGTTCTGACTATGTTTGGCTGTCACTCTATGCATGTCAAATATACTTACAGGATGGTCTCCCAAGGCATGTTGTGGGCACAGAAGAGGCTTGGTTTTGTGGCAAAACTCTCCTGAATTTGGGCAAACTGTTTAGAAACATCACATATGTGCACTCATCCAGGAGAAAGGTGTGATATGTTAATGTGGAAAGCCATGTGCCCTGCTCTTGTTATAGAGAGAAGACATGAGAGAGAGGGAGTATTGAAAGCTGAAGGCAGCTCCCAGGACACAGCTGAGACCAGGTTGGACTGGCCCAGAACACGAGATCTTTTCTCTGCATTCTCCTGCACCACGCGTTGAGCAGCAGCAGGAGCAGCCACTGCTCTGGTTCAGCAGGAATCACTGTGCTAGCCTTTCATTAGTGTCTGATGCTAATTAGTATGCCTTGTGCTCTTTCAAGAGTACCAGATCAGTTCTCACAGCTTTTGCTAGGCAGATGGTAACTTTCATTACCTGACCAGATTTGCTGATCTCCTGATAGGTACCTCACACTTTGCACAGCTCTGAGGCCAGATTGTATCAGTCTGCTGAGAATTTCCAGCCACAAACAAGAATGATCTTGTTTGATTTTGAAAGCCATGACTTGGGCAAAACCCCATTGCTCTTTTCTGATCCATCTCCTACTGACATCAGCTTTATGTCTGAATTCTTTCCAGGCACAGTCAGAAGAACAAGCTGCAGGTTTAAGCTCACGGCAGGCAGTGAATTCCCTCCCTCATCTTAAAAGCCTTTTGCTTTTCCACAACTCTGTAGTATCTTGTAGGTCTCAGAGGGGGAATTACAAGTTGTAAATTTCTTTACCCGTCTTCCTTTCACACTCCTAAGAGTGAAAAATAAAATGCTGCCAGCATTTTATTTTTGCAGCAGGGCCATCCCTCTGCTTCTGAATAAACATTTGTGTGAGGGCTCTCATTCTTGCTAAGGTGTTAGGATAACATTCTCATGCTGATTCCCCTGTCCTCCTTCAGCACCCCAGTGCTGGAGGTCCATTTCCGAGGCTTTGAAATGGCCATGCTCTCACCTCATCCCATACACATGGAAATCAGATCACCAGAAGGAGTGAGCTAGTAAATCCCTTGGGGAAGCCAACAGGGCAGGTTGGGAAATTATGACCCTCAGTGTATTGACGGCTGGGTGAAGAGCTCCACACAGGCAGAGAGGCTGCAATGAAAACAGAGGAGGCCAGGTTGCCCAGGGCATGGGGGCACTGCTGAAGGGCTTGGGCCTCTTTTCCTTCAAACTCCGCTGCCCATTTCACCATTGTTTCAGCAAAAGCCAGAGCTTTTTACTGTTTGCTTATGGTTATAAGCAGAGGACAGAGGATTTCTTATCATTAGCAACTGTCTGTGCAAGTGTTTGGATGTAACATGACCAAAACTGTGCTGAGAATCAGCTGGGAAAGTCCTCATCTCAAGACATCTACACACTGGCTTCCCTCTAGAGGACACCAGGTTCTCAGGCTGCTTTCCATTTGGCTTAAACATTGGATGTTAATAATTTTGTCTACCTTATAAATCCTGGTGAAGATCAGCGCTTCTCTCTTTAGTGCAACAGAGGTGTGTTAAAACCCACCAGGATTTACACACATGTGGGCCTCTCTTAAGAAGCTCAGCTGTAAAAATAATTCCCATCACACATTACAAAGTTGACTGTGGTGTTAAACACAGCAGACATTTGGTGAAGTGTACTCCTGGATGGGACCAAATAGTTGTTAAGCATGCTAAGAAACAGTTTTCTCATACAAACAGAGGCCACCAAAATGGTTTTTGAATAAGAACTCACTGGGTTTTCTTCCCCCTTTCATCTTGTCAGGAAATCTCTGTGAACTTCCCTCCCCTCCATTTGCTTTCCTTCCCCTTTCTCTGCTGTCATTTACCAGCCGGGCTATTTTCTTCAAAGTACCCTCTAAATGTCACAACCACTGAACAACCACAGCAAATAATGGAAATGCCCTGGTAACCCTTCCCAAAGCACTTATATACCAACGCTGAATAATTTGACCTGCTCTCATTCTTGTTCCCATTCTTGGGAACATATTTCACAGTAGTGGCAGAGGAAAGAGAATGGGTTTAAGATTTTGTTCCCTTTTCTCTTGGTTCTCTTTTGATGTAAGACAAACTCTACAAACACGAACTAGAAAAACCCTACAGCCCAAACCAGATACCCTTCAGAAGGAGTGCAGCTGATGCAGCATGAGGAACATTTCCATTTTGAGTGCTGTTATGCATGCTTCACCATGTACCCCTAATTACAAGAAAATTACTTAAAAGTCCTCAGGGACCTCTAAAAAGAATAATCCATAACAATAAAGGGCTTGCATATAGCAAAGATGTGCACGTTTGAACACAGGGTTTCACCCTGGGAGAGACAATCTGTGATACAGGATTTCAGGCAGAAATCCAACTCTTACTTCAGTTTTTAAAAACCAGGAATTTTTTGAAGAGCCATGAGAACTACTCTTTTTCTGATTCTTTCTAATTCGTCAAAAGACACTTTCTGGAAAGGCCCACACTAATAGGCATTTAACCATGATAAAATATGTTAAGATATCCTACTTGACTGATCTTGGAATTTCTGTATAATTTCATTCCATGTTGGTTAAGGTTCTCATCTCCCAAATGACTCATTTCTATCTGTTTCTTTGATCACTTTGAATTTCACACTATTTTGTATTCAAGGTGTGCCTGAAGCAGTATCCTCAAACCAGCTCCTACCCAAGATGAGAAAACAAATACTGAAGTCAGGGCTTAAGCTTTGAAGATGATCTTGTTGCAGTCCCAACCAGATCTCTGGATCTAATCTAGATCAGGGCTTTGGTCACTGCCCCCTTTCTCTTTTACAGTGTTAAGGCAATATTGAATCTATTGTTTTTCTCATGATAGTTTTCCCTCCTTCCCTTCAGGCCTTTCACTGTACCTAATGTGTCTTTCCCTAAACAAGCAACAGGGACCTTATCTCCTGTCACTAGAGAGACACTTCAAACCTAATCTCAGTTACTCACTCTGTTTTACAGGTCAGGAGTGAACAGAGGTGTCCTCTTCAGCTCTCTGAGGTGTGGGTTTAGCCACACACTTACCTGTTCACACGTAAGTTCCTCCTGAGCTACTCCCCATTTGCATCAAACAAAACAGCAGCACTGACAGTGCAACCAAACCAAAGCGTAGGGTCTGAAGCCGTTTGTCTCTCATCTGTCAGGTCTGTGGTGAGGATGATCAGGGCACATGTGGTGCCTGGTATGACATGTCCCCAGTCGGTCTTGTGCCAGAGCACATTTCTGTTTTCAGCATGACCTCGGGAAAATTTTTTAACCTGTCCTCTGTGTCTTTATTTCCCAACTCTAACCCCAAGGTGATAAGTTACTGCCTTGTTTGCTGGGTTGCACGAGCAAATTAACCAACCTCCCAGAGAAACTCAGAGATTACAGTGACATAAATAGAGCTGGCCAGGAAACTCTTCTCAAATCCATCAACTTTATTGCACATCAAGATAAAACAATCTCTCAAAGGTTGTTTGGTGGACTGGTAATTGAAACAAACAAATACATAGAACAAACATCATTTTGACTGTAAGTGTGCTCCTGTGGTATGTGGATTCACATTCAAATTGCCATTGACTCCATAGAGGTTTTTGAACTTGGGACTTTCCTTTCCCAGAAAACTTCAGAATTATAGAAAACTTAATAAAAGCTGGTTTTGTTAAAAAAAAAAATCTGACTGGCTCTAAACATAGTAAGAATAGGAGGAACGTGATTCATAAGTGCAAAATTTAAATATGGCCCAATCCTTATAGGGAAGGCAAGGCAAAAGGGGGATGAAAAGAAGAAAAGAAAAAAGAAAGAGAACACAAAAAGGCCTGCATATCTATCACCAACTGTCTTTTCCAAAGCATGTGGAAAAAAGCATCATGAAGAGTGCAACACAGCAGGCTAGGTGTAGACTGAATGCATAAACCTGTCCCCAAAGCACTGAGAAGTGAGGTGTGAAACAGACAAATTTAGAGAAAGGAGAGCTGTGTCAGCAGCAGCTACAAAACGTAGAGACTAACACAGCCTTGTTTAAGAGAAATTAGAGGCAGGGAGATAGGGGAGGGAGAAAGTGTTGATACACTATAAGATTATCACACATTTCTAAAGAGGTCTGAAAGAACTGACTTCCTGCTGGGGGGTTCCTCTCATATTGGTGTGAACAAGCATCGCACTATCACCTGCAAAGTCTTTAAGTGCAAGTGGTGACACTTCAGTATTCACAGCCTGCCTTAGAAAATCCAAGGGAAGCAAAAGAAAGATGAAAACCATGCAAGTCAAAAGGGTGTTGCTCCCATTGTTCTCCTTGCTGCTTGGTTAACTGGGAATCCCTTTGAGCAACAGAGGGGTCACATCTATCCTGACGTGCTGTGCCTGCACTGAAGGGCAGGGCAGTGTGGAAGCAGCTCCCCACAAGCACCTTTCATGATAATAGTACAATGAAATCCCCCTTCTTGACACCACCAAGCTGTCACAAAAGCATGTTTTTAGCAGAATATATACCTGCAAGAACAATACCTGTGGAAGATGACTACCCTGTGACATGGCAGCACAGTCCCTTTTACAGAATAGGCAGGACTGAAACCACTCAGGGCTGTCTTGGACTTTATGGACTCCTAAGTCTGAGCCACCAAAGACAATAATGGGTGCACCTAGACCCTATGCAGCTAGGACCTTGGCCATGACTGCTGCACCCCTGGCCATGAGCTCCTGCTGGTCCCAGCCTGCTGGCTCGAGGACTGAAAGTGCTGTCAAGTACGTGAAAATCTGAAGCTGAAGGAAACCACTTGTGGCTGTGACAGAAAGGACTGTGAGCTTCACATTATAATAGCAATGAACAGGTCATGCACCCAAAACAGAGGGGAAAGGAAAATTAGCCTGAGTTCTTGACACCAGGTAAAATAGTTGATCGATAGGGTCACTGGAGGACTGTGCTGAACTCGAGAAAGATGTTAGCCACGTCCATGTGTTTCGCTGCATGTGTTTCACACCTTGTAGACAGTGCAACACCACCAAGCTCTCCCCAAGAGAGCCTTGCCTTCCAAGGCTTCCAACAGCCTTACTTCCAAGCACCCAGGAAGCAATGGGCTGCCAATCCGGCCCTGCTATTGTACCATGCATGGAGAATCTGGAACAAGCAGAGCTAATCAAAGTCCTTTATTTAGGAGATATGAGTAACAAAGCCTGGCTTATTTTCCAGGAAAAAAGGTGTGAGAGCATTTCTTTTGGGGGTATGGGGGAGTATGCTCTCAGTATATGCTTATCTAGTTTTAATACTTATTTCTGGTTTGGATAACCTCATTCATTTGATGTCCAATCCTATAAAAAGGACACAAGCAAGGATGAGAACTAATTTTGTGATCCGCAGCCCTACAGTATCCCACAGCCATTTTCACCAATAAAAGAGCTGTTCATGTTCTTGATTCTTCTTGGGAGACAAGATGTTGTCTATAACCACCACAAAAAAAAATCAAGCAAACTGTAAATGCTTTACTTTTCACTATTATTAACCCCTCCCCAGCAGCCCATTTCTCTTTTGAAACAGTGACATAGTGTGCCTGGCTAAAGAGCCTACTTACTTACTTAGACACTTACTAAAGAGCTGTTTGAGCTTGCCTTCCCTGCATTTCAAGAAAAAGTTATTTTCTTCCTTTTAATGAAAATTAACTTTTTTTGGTCCTCCCTTATTCACTTATTTTTGAGGCCTTCCACCTCTGTTAACTGTGGGAAAGGCTTTATTTTGCCAGGGTACAGCATGCATTGTAAAAATAATTCAATTTTACACCATAGCAATGACATGATCAAGGGAACTTTGAGCAGGCTTTGTGACCAAGAGCATTTAACAAGTATGTGAAAAGCATCCAAAGAGCCCTCATGAAAGAAAGAAAGGTTATAACAATAGGAGAGGCAGTTTGATAGTGGTAAATTAAGAGTCATAGGAGTGACTCTAATCAGGTTAAGCTTTAAAGAAAGAGAAACACCTTTGTATCTCTTGGGTATAGGTCTGAGTGCATTAAGAACTGTTGAATTTGTGTTGGGAAGAACACAAATTCTTGTAGCACTCATCACTTGCTCCTCCTTGGGCTGAAGAATTCAACTCCACAAGGAGAAAGACTTTCTAGGCAAAATAAGTAAAACTGCAGCATTGAATTGAGTATCTAGGAAAAAGAATATTGAGAATATAGACCCCTTTAGGGGTTGTTATCTTCCATTTTGCTCCCTGTGGAAACCTGTCAGTGCCACTGTAAGCATGTGGACAGTCTGGTGCATAAAAGAAGTTATGAACCCTTCACACGTGTTACTAGTTTTCAAGATCTGTGGAGCCTGAGCCAGATTCTGCCCTGAGCTGTACCCCAGTGAAGTACATCATGTACCACATGCAAGTGACAAATATTTATATATACCGTGTGTATTCATATGGACATCAGGTGGGACGGTTCTGGGCATATCATTAAAACTTTGGGCTGGTGGAGAACGTGGATAGAAATGTATGCTTTAAAGGAGAATCCAGCTATCTAAATAAATAACAGGGCTACAGACAGACTATCAAGTCATTAGGGTTAGTTTTGCTGTTTCCCACATACGGCTTAATCAACACCTTTTATATATCCATTACCATGAAAAATGCTCAGAATTTATTTTGCCCAGAAAAAAGGTTATAACTTGTCTTCGTTGGAAAAAAAATAAAAAATGACAAAGTTGAGGCTGCCTCAATTTTGCAATCGACAGGGACACCTACAGGAATACAAAATTAACACATTGGCATATTGGGTGTTTTCGGCTTTATTTGTTCACAGCTTGAGCCTATTACCTAATAGAGACACAAGAAAATGGCCCATCTGTTTGCAGTGGGCAAATGTGTGAGTAGAACTCTCTGGGGCTGCCTGGGAGAAGGGCTGCTTTTCAAGGGCGTATTTACTTTACTCTCTGTTTTCTCAACGGTGTATATAACTCAATACTGAAAGGCTAATTTGTTTAAGAAAACCAAACCTGACTTCTTCAGTTAATTGCTTACAGAAAAGCCGTAGGTATTGCATGGATTCTGTGTGCTTTGCTGAGTGCACTGGAGTGGCCTCCTCTATGTGGCCAGCGAGGGTGCCTAAAAGCCAGCTCGATGGCAGCAAAGCACTCATTGTTCCTGCCCTGCTTGCTCTGGTGGGGCTGCAGCTCTTGCAAAAGATCAGGGATGTGTAAGGAGTGGGAGAGAGATGAAAGTCCATCTATCAAGGAATGGGGATGAGGCAGCTGGGAGGGAAAGTCTGCTCAGGGGCACATGGGATTTGGGATATGATTAATGCTTTGGCAAAATGTTAAGGAGAACAGGATCTGGCAACTGAGAGGAAATGCCTATGTGTTCTCTTCCAACCAGCCTCGAGCCGGAATAGGAGCCTATGCTCATGCCAAAGTGAATCCAAGCATTTGCATGTACAGGAGTGGAAACAGGCTGCAATAGAAAACATGGGATTTGGAGACCCGCATCCTGCTGGACTCGTTCCTGCAGTGAGAGCTGGGTCTGCTTCATAGATCCTTCTTCCATCAAAGAGAGACAGAAGAGAGTTTTGGTAAACAGCAACACTCTCTCCAGTGTCAGCAGTCACTGCATCTTCTGCCCAGCATCTTTGCCACTCAATCTTTTAAAACAATTTTTAAAACTCCTCCAGTCAAAACCACTGATGCCAGAGGTAGCCTTTACTTCCCTCTAGTCTGTAGGGGCAGAACTGCTTGAAGGTATTAGCTATGCTAAGCCTCTTAAATAACTATTAAACACATAAAACTCTTAAATGCACGCAAATCCTGTGTAGCAAATGGCAAACAATAAGGAAAAGCTGATCAACCATTATACAGCAATTTAATCCATGCAATTTGCATAATTTTGCCCAACAGAAGGAGGCTATAGCAGAACTGCTTTTTGAAGAAAGGCAGAAATGCTGTACCAAACAGGTAAACAATCAGGAATGAGGATTTTGCAAGTCCTTGGCAAATTCTTGGCATGTGGACAAAGGGAGTGTGATATAATTGCAAGGGATGTGATGCAGATGAACAGAAGGAGACAAAAGACAAGTTGAGAGCATGAAAAAAAGTCATTTTGAAATCAAATTAGGGAATTTAGAACAAAGGTTGAATATGTAACTTTAACTCTGTCCCTCTGTATCATTTCAGCAGACTTAGGTGTTGACATCCTGTACCTGAGCTATAGCACCCATAAATCCTACAGATAAACTGCAGCTACCTGCAACATTTGTGCACGTGTAGAACCTTTAGGTTTGGAGAGATCAAAGAGTGGTGACTTCTAAGCACTCTGCTTTACAGATGACAAATTAGCCACCAGTACCAGGACTCGGGGCCACTCCACAACATAGCCTACACCTCCTCTGGGGCTCCTACAGAAACTCTTTTCTCTGGTTTACAGTCTGCAAGGTGGGCTTATATTTCTGGCAATATGCCTACCACATTGTGGAATCCATAACAGTAATCTAAACTCACATATTTAGTATGCAGACATTTCAGTGACAGGAGCTGTACAACTTACTCGTAAGTAAATAACTGGAGTCTGAATGTCACTGCAGAGCCACCTGCTTGGGGTCAGTCCCTGCACCCCATGAATTTACACCAGGAGCTCATTAACAACTTAGTGCTGGGCTGCAAAGCAACCTTTTTTTTTTTTTGAGGAATATCCACTATTATGTTCCCAGCAATCTGGTGGCCATCAGTGCCTTGCTGATAAACTGGAAATCTTCACCTTCTCCTATCCTCACCTCTCTAATGACCCATGAAAGAGTCTTGGAGATCAAAGAAATCCTCTTCCATCCTTATCCTTTGGACAGAAAAACTGATGGGATTTAGCACCCATGTGGGAATATGAGCATTGGTAACTGAGGAGTGGTAGGGGTGGAAAATGATAGGGGGAGGTGGTGGTGGAAGAGCCCAGAAGATGAATTACCTGGGGAGGAGGTGCATACTGAATTGTGGTCTCCATAGCAAGTGTGAGAGGACAGAAGAGAAATTACTTCCTCTGCCCCAAACAAAGATCAAGGAGTATTTGCATTCAAAGGGGTTGGGTTGTGCACATACCTCTTTGGCCACCTTCTTTTAACTGGAAATCCTCACTAATTAATTGCTTCACAAATTCTGCTTCTGCACATCTTATAACTGAAGGGCTTGTTTGCTTCTCCAGTACTGACTGCACGTGTTCCTTGCTCTTGCATTTTGCCCACCAAAGCCAAATGAAAAGTATAAAGGAGTTAGGTGAGAAAATTAGGGAGTTCTATGAGATTTTTAAAAGATCCTGCAATTCCAATATGTTAAAGTACAGGCTATGTGCTACAGACAACCAAATGAAATGTCCAGTAAGAGTTGTCCATTGTTATTCCTATTTTTTTTCCCAGCAATTTTAGGTTTTATCTTGAATTCACTTAGTAAACTCAGCAACTTGAGGGCTTTTCACAGCACCTTAGGCAGACTAAAGTGGAACTGATGAATAATCAGTGATGCAACAGCTGTTATCCAGAGATAACAGAGGACTTCAGGCTGCAGATGTGCATGGGGTCAAGGGAGACAATGTTGTGCATGAAAAAGTCATACAATGGAGTTCTGTGTATTTTCTTCAGATTTCAAGAACAAAGAAGCAACGACCTTTTGTCTGCTGCTGTCATTCCCTGCTTCACCATTAAGGTAGTTTTCTTTTCTTTTTTTTTTTTCCTTAATGGAAGGTATTTTGAAATAGACCCCTGTCAATCAAGCCCTGAAAAAGATGAGCACATCCACGAGCAGAAGCCTTTTAAAAAGTTTAAAAATACTGAATGTCAAAACATGTGGCAGTAAGGTTAACATAGCGCTTTGTATACATGTGATTTGGATATATTTATTTCAAAGACAGGTTCTTTTTTAATCACTAAGCATGCCATGTTTCAAAGGAAAAACGAAAAATTGAAGAAAACAAGACTTGCATTCAGTAAATATCTTTCCAGCCTCCAAGAGTGGTCAAGAGAACTGTGTAAGAACAGGGCTAGCAAAGAGAGACAATTCTTTCTGTGTATCCTTCTGGTCTCTGGCATTCTGTGATCTAAGAATCTCTGAGTTCATGTTGCATCCGTATCTTTGCATTGAATTGCATTTATAGACATTCTTACCTAGATTTGTCTCTTTGTGTTTATAATTGATACTATACAGGAAGAGATATTTGCTGTGTTTGTTTTGACCTTGCTGTCACATCGTCTCAGGTGAAGCCCATTAATATTTGTATTGTGAGAAGTGGTGAACAACTTTTCTCTCGTTGCCCCCCTGTATCTGTCACAATGCTACGTGTCACTGTTGCTGCTCAGTTTGTCTGCCTAGTCTCCCCTTTCTCCACAATCACCTCTGCTTTTAAGCATCTTTGTGCAGTATTTCACCCAGCTTCCAGTGCAGCTGCGGTAGGAAGCACGGGGCAAGTCCTGGGCTGTGCCATCATCGTCAGGAACGTGCCGAGCTTGCCTCTGACACGAGCAGGTCCCTGGCAGACCGGAGGGGAGCAGGCAGCTCCTCCCAGCCTCTCCTGCAGACGTGCCAAACCTCTGAAGCGCTGCCGTGCCAGGTGAGAGCACGCAAGGGCAAATTTGTATAATGGTGTGCCACGGGGGCAGCTTGCCAGGAAAGTCAGCGCACATCGCCTGAGGCCGGGCATAAACCTCTGTTTTCCTCTTGTCAGGAAGGAGTGGAGCTGTGAGGACAGGAGCCCCGGAGCAGAGCTCTGTGCCAGCTGTGTGCCCAGGAGCCGGGCGTGCTGCCGCCTGCAAACACCCCAGCCCCAGCTTCTTCCCGCAGCTGCCCGCAGGCTGCACCGCGTGTTTGGCCGCCAGTCCCTGTCCCACATCCCCACCGCCCTGCCACGGAGCAATTATTTATTTTGCACCTGAGAGCCTTAATGAAGTAATTACTTCATTAATTGGGAGTTTTTTTCTTTTTTAAGGAAAGTGAGTGCCCACAGATCATCGCCCCGGCTAGGCAGGGGTGTACTCATCCGCTGTGGAGCATCCATCACATTGAAGAGACAGAGTTGTGTTGGGCTTAGTTGAGAAATGCGAGTGAGAGCATACAGCAGCTATGTTCCCAGCCCAGCTTGTTATTTTTTATGGTTCCCATACCCAACAGAGGACAGTGGCTTCTGTCGCTCTTACAGTCCACGGGAAGCTGGTGTTTGACAGTACACTCCCAACACTTCAGTTTTGTTTTTCTGTTTGGGTTTTATCTTACTGTTAGGATTTTAGCTTTTTCTTCTTGTTGTTTTGGTTTTTTAAATTGCTTTCTCCCCTCCTCCACACTTCATTCTTTTGGTATAGAACTGCCACTCACCAGCTGTTCACAATTCCTTCACCCCTTCTGTTTTTCAGTACCACACTGCCACGACATAGACTCAAAGTACATTTTGTTCCTTGCAGGAGGCTTTCCATGCCCATTGAATATGTTTAATAAAAATAATTTTCTCTCTCTTTACTACCTTGGAGTAAAGTTAGTATATCTGTACTCCTCACAAAATTCAGACTGACCAATCTATCATACCCAAATTGCCTGAATTTGATTTCTTGAATGGTTTTAGATCCTAGAATGACTTTTTCTCTCTACTTCATAGAATGAGCTCATCCACACAGTGACTGCTCAGTAAGTACTTTCCAACAAAAAGCTTGCTCATCACCTCAAAAATCTGATCTCTGATCCCCTGCCCTTTCCATTTTGCTTTGTGTAGTTGGATTTTTTTTTTCTAGGCTGAAACTTGCCCAAAAATCAGCACATTCCCACATATTAGCAACTGGTGCCCAAAAGAGGAAAACTGGGATGACATTGTGAAGAAATAGGTTACAGCAGAGTTGTCTGCAGAATAGCTATTGCTGGGCAATGTGCAGAGCATGGCAACTCCCACTGTTGCTAATGGGAGAAGAGGCTGCTGAACTCCTCTCAGGAATGTACTGTTTTAATTTCTAATTGAGTTATTTGTTCACTTGTTAAAGAACTCATCTCTTAGGGCAGTGACTCTCAAAGACAATAATAGTGGCCACGTGCAGCCACTGGGGAATTCATTGCAGCCACAAGACAAAAACTTGCTCTGATTGTTCAGTTCTGTTTTGACTTAAACCGTCAAAACTGTGACCACCATCAATTTATTGTGATCCCACGTCACAGCGGCTTGTCTGAGAGTCGCTGCTTAGTCCTAGCTCACTTTTAGGCTCTTGGAGCAGGAGTGCCCAAGGTGCAGTCTAATGGACCATGTCAGCTCGCCTGCAAAGCCATTCTAACACACATTATGAGCATTCCATTGCACATTGGCATTGTCTTCCTAATGTTTCAATTAAAAACATTTTGAGAAGGAGCATGGACAGACTGCAGGGTGCTCCGTGGCTCCAGAGGAAAAGGGGACCCATCGAACTGGCAGATCAGATTTGCTCTGGGGGCAGGTCTCTGTCAGTCTCCACTCCCAAGTAACCAGTGCCCTCTTCTGCCTAGGTTCCCTGTCCTGTCTTGTGTATTCCAGGTCCATCCTTTGCATGTGGAGCAACCTCACAAGCATCATAACAACTTTGATGCCTGTTTCTCTAAGGAACCAGCCATGCCAGATTTTGTGTGCAAAGAAGACCCTAATCCAAGAGCCCCTCACAGCCAGACTGACTCAGGCCTAATCCCCTTCAAAAAAAGATCCTACTGATGAGACGGCTTCTCTATCATTGCTGATAGACAAGGACAAAATTAAACACATCAAACAAACTTATTTTCCAAAAGCAAAGTTGCAAAATGCCACACTAACAATGCACATAGATTATTTTCATTAGTTTTACTACCTTCCTTTCTTGTCTTTTCCTTTGGTCCTTATCCAGCTTCTGGAGGAGCCAGTGCACAGGGAGAATCAGAAGTATACTTCTGTGATGGAAACTAAAGGGCAACATCTTCCCTGTTTTACTATTATTAGCACAATCTACTATACTGTTCCCTTACCACAACTGTTCCTCACATTCAACAGTTTTCTCTCATGTAAATGTTTGGCTTTTTATTATTTTTTTTATTATTTACCAGCAGAACATCAAACCCCTTGTTTTAACAGCCTCTCTCTAAAGCCCAGCTCTGTAGAAGCATTTGCTTGAATGGTTTAACATAAAACTTGCATGTGGTTCAATACCTGCAAAAAATAGCCTAAAAAAGCAAATGAAATTCAAATACTTTAAGGAAAAACATTGACTATGGGCAAATATAAGTAATATCCTAACAGTGAGATAAGAAGGTATTGACTTGCTACTGATGGTCTGTATGAGAACTGCTTGCAAAAGGAAAATAGGAGACCCTGGAAATTACTGAGACATGACGAAGCAGTCAGGTGGAAATACTTCTTACAAAAAACTGCAGCCCAGGTGAAATGAGGCATCCAGGAAAGCTGCAGCTGATGAAGGAAAGTCAACAACAGCCTGGGCAGGCCAGAAGCAGTAGTGGGAAGTAGCCTTTGTTCCTGGGTTTGGGGGTCTTCTCAGGGGGAAGCTGAGTGAGACTCTCTGTAGTCCTGTAGAAGAGGTGACAGCTCAGGAGCAGTGAAGCTTCGATAAGGAGATGCCAAAGTCTGGCATCTGGATTACTGCATTTTAGGAAGAGAGTTTGATCTTTCTGGCCTCACCAGCCCTTTCAGTATTTGGGAAGATAGTCCATATACCTGTGCATGACGTCTGTGGGACGTGTGCAGGGGGCTGGATGTGCTATCCCTGCACAGATCTGTGGTGTAGCATGCCGGGTATGTCTCTTCCTGCTTGAACCTCAGTTTGTCTTCTCTGTGAACGCTGGGGAGTCACCAGGGTACCTGTGGTGAAAGATCCAAGGTCTGCAGCATCTGCAGTGGCTGGTAGAGGTTACTGTTCTCCCTGTGAGCTATGAAATGCTCATAGTACACCTGAGCAAAGATAAGATATCCTAAGATAAGAAGGTGTTGTACCTATGGCAGGTGCCCTTGTTTGCTGATGATGCAGGAGCACGCTGCCAGCACCAGGCTGCTGTGCCTGTCTCCAGCTGCTGACAGAGCCCCTTGTCTGCTGCCTCTGGTTCCTCTCAGGTAAGTGGTACATGTGAGCAAAATACACAGGTAGCATAAGTCCCTCAAAGTCTTACTTACTCCTCCTTGATGTGTAGAGGCTGAATTCAAGAGATCCAGGAAGCCACCTGTGGCCAGCTGGGACTTTGAGCTCAGACCCTCCCCAGGGATAGGGGAGCAGCTCCTTTCTTCTTCACTCTCTCAAGCAAAACAACAAAAAAAATTAATTACTCTTTCTTAAGGGTTGTCATGTCTGTTAAGACAGCCAACCCAGTTGTCTGGTGCTGTAAATAAGGGTAAGGAAATTTAGAGCCTTCTAAGATAAGCCAGCAGCTAAGCATACATTTTCGGGTTTTTTTCCAAGTCATTACTTTGTTTTTATTTTTTTAATATGGGAGCCAGCTTTCTCTAAGACAAAACCTCTTTCAGTTCACATCCCTCCCCCACCCCAAACAGAATGTAATAAAACGAAGCTGGCTAAAAATACCTGTGTGATGCTTCCTAAAATGCCAATAAGAACCCATGTCTCCTGTGGCAAGTCGCTTTCCAGGCTGAGATAGATATCTATTTTGTGGGATGCTGTGGGCTAATATTTGATGGGTGGGTGCATCCCCAGCCATAAAGCTGCAAGTTCAGAATCTTCAACTAAGCAAGTCCACCTTTATCCAGAATAGCTCTTGCTTTCAGCAGTGAAGGCAGTTTATATGCTGTGGAACTGCTGAAGAAAACCCAAAACCTAGAGGGTTTTTTTCTGTAATAATACTTCAGTTCAAAAATGCATCAAGCCAACAGCAGCATAAGGGCACAGAGCAGCAGCATGTGAACACAATACAGGGCATTCTCAGCTATGAAATAATTTCCTCTCTTTTAGAAAGGATAAAGGTTTCTGATGTTTTAAGCCCAAATCTGATTTTATTTGATCTGCTTCATCTCGAATTCACTATTTTGCACCTATTTCTAGCACATATAAGACATGCTAGTTAGGAGAGAGAGCTGTGCTAGAGAAACCAGTCTGCAAAGTAACCATGTATGTTGGCTAACACCAAGCACAAGGGAGAGGCATGGCAGCTTGTTTCTGAGCTTATCCTAAATCCTTTGCTCCCCCAGAAGTGCCAAGGGCTTGTGGTCGAAGCTGGGCTACGTGCAGGTGAGGAGGGCACTGGGGTGCGGGGCCAGCTCTGCCAACTCCCCAGGGTTAGCCTGAGTGAGCAGAAGGTCTGCAGTGAACCTGCCCTTTCACACGAGGGAGGGAGCTGGGGGGTGCAGCCTCAGTGCTTGTCAATCCATAGCTGTGCAACAATATTTCGTGCTTCTGTGGCACGTTCGATTTCAAGCTTTGTTTTCAAGAACTGCTGTGGAGATTTGTCATCAACTTCTTCATTGCGTCGTCATTCTGTCCTCCTCCCCTCCCTGCCCTCTGCCCCCTTATTGGTGCCCCTCCACCTTCCCCCTGCTCGATCGCACTCAACAAGACATTCTGAATTTTCCATATCTACTTTTTTTTTCTTTTCCCCCTCTTTTGTCTTCTGGTAACAGCGTTTGGCATTTCCCGGACAGCCCGTACTCCATAAGGCCTCGGTGTCTGAATACGAGGACGGCTTGAACGTTGCCTGCTGAGACTGAAGAAGAACTTGAGTTAAAATAATCCTCTCTTTTGTTCCGCTTGGGTTGCTTTTTGTTTGCCTGACAGATGTTCAGCCCCTGTGCGTGTGCACGGAGCGGCTCCTCCGCCGGGCCCTCTGATCCGCCAGCTTATTGATTTCTGCCTATCTGTGCGGCTTGTCTCCAGCCCTTACAGATGCGAGCGCTGGGGCGGCAGCCCCTCTGCTTCACACACAAATAGGGCAATCCTCTATTGTGAGGGGGCCAGCGGAGGAGAGCGAGCCTCACTCCCTCGCGAGCCATTGTGACGAGCTCGGGCAGGTTTTGGGGGGCAGAGGGGAGATACGTGTGAAGCACCGAGCGCCGATGCTGCATCCTGACACGTTGTGTGTGATGCTGCCACACAGGTGCCTGAGTAAGCGGGAAGGAAGCGGCTGTGGGCAGAAAGGCCTCAGAGCTTTGCACTGTGCCTGTGTATTATCTCAAGTTCGTATTTCAGTCTTTTTACTGAGGAATACAAGGATCAAAGCTCCTCCAAAATGGCATTGCTGTCCACTGCTCCGAGTTTCACTGACTGGTCTAACCATGCAGTCACTGCATGCAAGACTTCCATCTTGCAATTAATGGCCTTGTAAGCCACATGTAATGCTTTTCTTCCACCTTACTGCCCTTTTTTTCTTTTTTTTTTTTTTTTTTAATTGTTTTGGCTTGATTTTCTGCCTCCTGAGTAGTGTGTCAGGGTGCTCTGCGAGAGAGGCACACTGCAGACCCACATCCATGTTTTGGCATACAGTTGCAGGCTCACTTTGCTGCTGACAGCAGTTTGGCTTTTGTTTAACCCTTGACATAAGTCTGCAGAGGTCTGACCTGTCCCTGGCTCTAGATGGAGTGTGGAAAACGAGGCAGTTGTTTTGCAGCACTCAGCTGTCTCCCCTCGTTAAGCCCATGCCCCCAGGAAGCAGTCATTGTGCATGCTGCCCACCACATCCCTGTGACAGCAGCTCTTCACTGGTGTCTGCACGTGCGGAGAGGATGCACTCCCAAGGAACTGTCCTTTCTCCGGGGTTGGGACAAAGGCTGTAAGGACAGCTCTTGGGTGTGTATCTCCCACCCTGCCAACCTTTTGCACCCACAGTGAGCTCCCTGTCTACAAAGTAGCTTTTCTACTCTGTGCCAAGTTGGTCTGCCTTGTTTTCTCTCTCCCTAAAGCAGATCACTTATTGCTGTGCATGTCAGAATCTCCAGAGCTATGACTGCGTGGTGGTTAGGAATGGGACACGCTTTGGCTTCACGGATGCTACCAGGCACTAGGTTATCATTTACTGCCACAGTAGTTGGGCACCAGTTTACTGAAAACTACCTGGTTATGTGTTAACTACCTGCTGCTTGACAGAATATTTTACCCCGTGGAAACAAATACAGACACGTTTCTAGTGCTACAAAGTTCATCTATTCTCCTCCTGAAGTGTTGCTCTTTGCTCACAAGGGTTGGGGTAGCTCGGTTTGGACTTGTTAAGGCAAAACTCCCACTGACATGTTGTGGTCTGTTGGATCTTACTGAGAGGCTGTCAAGAGCTGGCAGAGATACTTCACATGGTGTCAAGTGATTTATACTAACATGAAAAGCAGGCAGAGAGCTTGCAGCCTGTGGTGCTTGCGTTGCGGTTCCAGCTATGTTATGGTTACTGGATCTGAGACTGAAACCACAGTATGGTGCCTCCCAGTCCTCAGCAGATGCTTCCCAAGAACAACCTACTGGGACAGGGCTCAGCCAGAGCTGATGGCAAAGGAGGTGTCTCTGGGTAGTACTTCTTTGAATAATGACTAGTAGTAGGCTGGGAAGAGACACTTGGACAGCGTCCACGGCGCAGAACAGATGTTCCACAAGGTCACATGAGCCCCCGCTGTCTGCATCCCCCTCAGCATCACAGGGGTCCCTGTCACTCTCATGACTAACATGAATAGAGCGTCCTCTCAGCATCAGCTCAGGTCTTGAGGCTTCCTTTTATGATCCATGTGTCATGCAGTCCAAGAGGGGTATGTTTATGGGTCTTTAATTTAGGGAAAATAACTTTGACAAGCCACAGCAAATTCAGTAGCTGGCAACTTTCATTACTCTGTTAGTCTTGGATCCTCCTTGACATATATGTAAAAATGAGGCAAAGTGGCTCATTTGGAAAGAAGAGCTTTGTAAAATGCTCTCTGGTTTGACAAGTGGGGCCTTGCCTTGCCTGTGGGACCTTCTATTTGGTGTCCCTTTTAGTGACAACAGGAGAGGACTGTAACTGCTGAGAACTGCTCAATGCATACCCTGCAAAGGGAATTTTATCTTGGCAGGGTCACCCACACACTCCGTTAATTGGACTGTGTCTTGGTCACATTTAAGGTGTTAGGTTCAACATGCTACAAACAAGTGTTCTGAGGCTAAGCTTTCAGAAAGCTTGCCTGTAGCAAGCTGTGGGGATGGCCAGGCTCCGAGGTCAAACCAGGAGGGACAGCAGGTGATGTATGAAGGGAGGGACATGAAGGTGATGCATCCAAGGGAGGATGAAGAGGAGACAAAATTCCAAAATCCATATCCATTGATCCTCTGCAGTCAGGGTGTGGAGAGATAAAAACTTCCTCTGGCTTTCAGGAAGGAAATGCCTTGTGGATGCGGGAGGATCAGTGAATACAGCCCTGTGCATCAGGTGGTATCTGTAGGACAAGGTAATGCACTGCCTGGCATGAGTGATTTTGTACATGTGCATTTTTGCCAACGTACAGCACTTGTATTTCAGAGGTGGTACCTGAAACCCAAGCTGTGCCCATGCCGAGAGTTAGAAAGTGAAAAATCAGTATTTGGATTCATTCTTTTCACTTATTTCTGCCTTTACTCTCACAGCCCTTCCCCTTACTGCACAGCCTTTGGGTGATGTTGTTGTTTGCAGGGCTGTGTGCGAGCTATTCTGTGACTTTTCTTTAATAGCAGTTCTTTGAAATTCTGCTGCTTCTGTAATAAGGGTTGAGCACGGTTGCGTCACTGTTGTGATGGTCTGTCAAGCCATCTAATTGGTTTGTCTCATTAAAACTTACATTTGGCATTTGCAAGGCAGCAATCCTGCAGTCCAACACTGTAGCTAGAGCCACACTGGCTGGCTGACCATGCACTCGCATGTGGTCGGGGTGTGGAGGTGGACGGAAAACTGTGTCTCTCGTGAACTCATCCTATAGCTCTTAACGCTTGAATGTATCAGACCACCTCTCCCTTCACCTTCTCTGCAGTGAGACTAACTGGAGCAATTCAGTTAAAATCAACAAACAGGTGGCTTTTAGTCTCCAGTTCAGTCAAGACTGCTGGGATCTCAAACTGGACACTCAAGGACCAGTTGCTGTTGGGTGGCTTGGCCTCGATGCTCTTTTGTTAGCAAGAGTGTGTGGAGGAAATGGCACAAGAAAAGGACAGATTGTGAAGCCTCTTATAGAAACTAAATTCTTGGAGTAGTTCCAAAGTGCATTTTGGCTTTGAATGGAAACAGTTTATGAAAAAAACCTCTCTACCTGTGCAGGTCAAAATATTAGTTAAAACACTGCAAGTGCATTCTCTTACGAGAAGTCTATTTTTAATTTTGTTTTAATCTGAGCCAATTAGGCAAAAAGACTCCTCTTCAGGAGTTTGATTCATTGTCCTTTTTAAATTTTAATTGCAAGGATGACTTCTAGCAGCATAGTTAAATTTATCTCGAAACATGAATTGGAGCTCAGAGCTCTAGGTTTCTGCAAAAAGTGAGTATCAGTGTAGCTTTTCTGCCAACACTAGGCTAAAACTAAACTGCCAGAAACCTCTCTTAAATGTTTCTGCAGGAATTTTATGTGAACACCTGCATATAGATACAGCTTTGGCCACTGTACGTGCTCAGAGAAGAGCATCTTGGCTTTTTGGTGCTTTGCCGTGTTTGATGGAGAGTGTCCCTTTGTCAGGAGAAGCATCTTGACAGAGGTGAAGGGCTCCAAGCCACTGACTTTGAAGGCTGTAGAGCCAAACAAAATACATTGGATGGTTCAGGTGTAACAGCCTGCACTGAATCAAGTCTCTCTATTCAAGGCTGTAAGCTTAACAGCTCTGCACTGAGGGCTTGCAGAAATGAGGGGGAACACAGTTCCTCCCGTTCCTGTGGAAATGCTTTTGTCTGCGATGGAGCATATGCTCTGGCTGAAACAGGACAGCTGGCCAGGAGACACCAGCCACCCAGGTGACAGCTTCAAACAGTTAAGGAGTGCAGGTAAAGTGTTGTACACTAATCTAACAAATGTGTAGCCCAAGCTGAGCCACGTATCACTGTACTTCACACGAGCCTATGTGAATTCTGCTCAGCATCACTTAACATGCCAAAGAGTGTGGACAGCAAGGTTTTCCATCCCCAACCTTGCACAATGATCCCCATGTTGGAGCAGTATGAGAAAAATCTGTCACTATTGAAATCTTGTTTGGTTGTGTTTTTTAAAAAGCAGTTTAGTGTAAAAGGCCTCCCTACATACCAGCTGAAAACACTTTGCATTACCCTTTAAAATGTTTTTACTTCAAATTTTGTGAGTTAGCTCAGGGTGAGCACTTCTCTTGGCTTTTGAGAAAAGCCATAAAAACCTAGACTTTGCGACTTATTTTAAATCAGAGAATGAAAACACATTGCATGGCCCATCCAAAGACAAATTATCTTTCGTTTTTAAGAATCCCATCTAATTGTCATTAATCAAGCCATCCCCTGTGCTAATAAGATGGAAGCAGGGAATGGAATGCCATTCCAGCTCAGGCAGCTGTTGTGCATGTCAACCAGTTTCAAAATGCTTGGCAAAAGTTGTAAATGCAGTTCTAATGAGATCGGCTTGTCTGTAACTAGCAAACACATACCAGCCGCACCAAAATGTTTGTTTGCCATAGGACTTAGCGGAGATTGTGTTAACCGTTCTGCATTCAAGGGTACATGTCAAGAAAAGTTCAGATCAGGAACAAGGCAGTGACACTGGAATGCAGCTTTCTCCAAAACACTCCCTTATATAAACCCTGAAAAAAAGCCTCCACCTTAATTCACATTTTTCGTTGTGTATTTGGTTTTTTCCCTCCCTTAATGCCTCTTAACTTTCTGGTACCTCGGTGCATGATGTTCTCTGCAAATGCTGCATAAGCAAGCTACAAACAGAAGTATGATTTCTACTGGGATGTCTGAGGATGGGCTCCTGGTAGGGGACCAAGTTTCAAGGCATTTTGCAGCATCTCTCACCTCCAAGGTTCCCCCAGCTGGGTATGGCTCCATCAGCAGCCCAGGCTGGTTGTGGAGAGGAGGTGCTCAGCTGAGCCACCCAGGAGCTCCAGTACAAGAGTGTAGCCTTGAAAGACCAATGAACAGCTCAATCATCCACCAGGCCTGACTGCCAAGCTGATCACAGCCAGTTTCCACAAAGCCTGGTTAAAGAGAGAATTGGTCCAGAGGGGTTGTAATCCTGTCCAGCTAAGCCATCTCAGTGGGTCAGGCACTGTAGGTATCATGTACCCACACCTGGATGAGCACCCAGGTGAACTAGCACATTGGTGACTTCTTGTAGACCCATCACTGTGATCACCAAACTTGTGCAGCTGCAGAAAGCTAAGCAACAGAAATACCTACGTTTCAGAGGAGTCAGGTCTCAGGAAAGTCAAAAGCATTTTACCTAAACCATGAAGTATCTATGTAACACTGCAAAATTCCACAGCTTGTTCCTCTTCCTCAGCAAAAGGGGAATCCTGGTTTTTAACTTTCCTTTTATGGTTCTTTGAGCTAAAGTACAAAGGACTGGTTAAATTTCTGGTACCGTGACTACTCTCTTGCCAATAGCCCTTTAATCTGTGTCTTGTGCCAAAGAATATTAATTATTGTAGGCTACATCCCTACCCCTACTTGAGCCTCTGAAATGAACAGTGAAGTTGAACTTTGCCAGCAACTGTTAGGAAAAGGGCCAAGAACAGCCTAACAGGAAAGATAGTCAGGATTTTTTGTTTGTTTTTTCTGCTAAACCATGTTTTTGTAATTATGAATACTTTGTTGAAATTGCTTGGAAAAGGAAGTACACAGAAAATGGTCCATACAATTAAACTAACTACATATTAGTGTTGAAAGAATATAAGACTGGTCTCACTCTGTTACACTCAGTCAGACAAAATCCCTTCTCAGAAGGAATTTGGCTTGAGAAGAGAGATCTGGAGACAAATCTTAGTTAACTTCAGGCCCATGTGCCTTATTGTCTGGTTTACGACTACCTCAAATGGCCTAAAAGCAAAGGACATTCACATTAAACAAAAGCAATGGCTGAAAGAAAGAGAAAAGAGGAATTTGAAAGCTGTCATCTCTAAATTCCTTCTACTCAAAAGTTGGTTCCTGACTTTCGATAAGGCACCCCGAATAAGGCAGCAATTACTTTATGTTCCTAGAAACTATCTTCAACTAGACTGGAGAGAAACAGGACTACTTTATTTTGCTTGGATTCAGGTGAATGCTGCTTTAATCACTCCCCACTTGCTCCTGCCACCTTTCCCCAAGTTTAGGTTTCTAAAATCCTGAATTGCTAAACTGAGATAAAAAAATTGCCAAAGCAGCTTTCTAGAATGTATGATTACAGGGTATGAAAAAAAGGTTTATCAAATGTGGAAAATTACAACTTTGTCCCTTAAGTAAATAAATACTGAAGAATATAAAGGAGTAAGTTGCTGTAGGACCACTTCAAACTACTGTATCTTGTATAGTGTTTTATAATTTCCACTTAAATGGTTTTCTCAAGTCAGCAGCCTGGTCCTGGCTCCCATCACACGAAGATGTATGTAGCGTTACAGGCATAAGGAAAAATGTCACCCTAGAGTGAGAAAGCTTGATATTTGGTTCATATAACAACATTTTATGAATCAACCTCAAGAAACTCTTGGTTTTAGTTAAAAGAAAATTAAACTTATCCCAGACTGATATAGTGAACTAAGCTTTTAGAAGCATTATGCAATATTTATGTCCTGTCAAGCACTTTCGCTTTCCATAGTAACAAGGCCCCTCTTCCGTACACAAAATGGATTTGATGCATAAACAATATTGCTGAAAACATGTCCAAAAATAATAGACTTTGCTTTACAAACCTAGTTTTTAAGGCTGATTCTGACCTTGTACAGTCCCTTACATAAGCAAGGGTACATAAGCAGCCATTTGGCTGAGATCAAAATAAAGCCTCCCATCTCCTGAACAAACAGTGTCACAAAGCACATTGTAGTGGGACACTGGGAAGTATGTATGACTATTTCCACCCGCCCCGTGTGTAACTGTGCCGAGGCCTGCGACAGCAAGGAGCTATTGCCACCTTAGGGTGGCCCTTAGTACTGCTGCAGGTGGACTGGAGCTGGCTGTTCCTGCTCTTGTTGCACACCCTGCCACTTCCAAGCTCTTTTGAACGAGGTGGTTGGAAGTGCTTGCTCGAAGGTTATTCCAGTCCTGCAGCACAGCCCTCTTTTCAAAGGTACACGTAATATGCTTAAAATTAAGAAAAGGATTGCAAGATAAACATTTTCCCTCTCCCTCCTCTTACACAAAATTGTATTAAAGACATCAAATCCCTGGCCAAGTAATCTGCCAAACCCAGACCTTTGCTTCTAGCACCCCTAAGTGGCACTGTTGCAAGTGTTTTCCCTAGCTGAACTTCTATAACCTATCTGCCTAGACAGTTCTGTAACCAAGTGAGGCTCAAAGTGCTTCATAAACTAATTTACATTGTATACACAGTGCAAGATGAGTACTGAACTGATTTACACACAGGAACTACAGGCACGTAACTAAAGAGAGCTGCCATCAGGACTTCCCCACCTTTCATCCTGAAGTGAAGACAATCTTCAGAAATAGAGCTAGGGAACTTGGTGGATTAAAAAAGCACCCTCTTGGTGCCTTTTATCTGTAATACTCACCAGAAATTTTGGGATGTTTTAATACTAATAAGCAAGCAACTTCTAGCTGAGCAGCCTGTGAGTACTTACGTACTCACACATCTTCTGTCATTCCTGCCACTCCTAACTCTGAGCATGAGTGGTGATGACACCAGGGCAGGGCATAACTAGAAAGTTAAAAACGTGGGAAACAAACCTTGCCACGTCACCGGCTCCAAACCAATCCACAGAGGGAGCAAACACAGTGCTACATTCTCTGGTGAAAAAAATTTGGTATTTTCAGTCCAATGGGTTTGTGAAAAAGTTTCCTTTTCCTGCTGGTTCTTCAGCCACGTGAACTCTGCAGGAGAACCTGAAAAGGGGACAAAATGCCCATCTCACATCGGCACAAGTGCACCAACAGGATAGCACTGACACAGTGACAGGAAAACAGGTACCTGCTGTTGCACCTCTTCTGAGACTGCAAATGACACCAGAGCACTCTGATCACCTTGTGTTTCTCCTGAAAGAACTTGCAGAGGCAGACATATCAAACTAAAACCAGTAATTCCTAAACTCTGCCTATATGCATTTTAAATTTACCCTTAAATACAAAAGCATCCAAATTTATCAAAACTTTTGAATCACTGCAACTCTCCTACACATCTGGCATCCTGCAAGAACATTAAATTAATTCATGTAGAAATGAGAAAGCTCCCCTTGTTAGTTGCCCTTCCCTTCACTGTTTAGACCTTACATATTGCAAACAGACCTGTCCCAAAGGCACGCATGTCAACTTGTTACTCTCTGCTGCTCTTCTCTGCAACTGAAACACTATTTAGTTTCAGCACACTTCCCAACTTTGCGTAAAGCTCTGACAGAGTATTGTGAAACACTTCAACACAAATCATATCATAATTCAACATAAATCTGGTATTAAAGACAGCTGAGCTTAAGGCGCTTTAACTTAATTTTACAGAAGTAACAGAGCACGTATTTAATTTGGTATCCCTGATTTGTACTTTAAATAGGCACAGGCTTTCTGAGAATCATTGCATGGTGTGCCATTTGCTTGGTACAGACAGCACACAGCTGCAGTCATTTATACAATCAACCTTGTCCATCTAAGATGGCTTTCGCAAATAACATTAAACATCCCCTTAAGTCACCTGAACAAGTCTGGAAGTTCTGATTTGTGGGACCAAGTGACTTCAGCCCCAGTGTTACCCAGACTGAGCCGTTCTTACTGCCCAACTACCCAGGAATGAGCTGTTCCCTCCTTCCTCGGCCCAACACTGGCACCCAGTGGTCGTGTGTTCACACTTTGGGAAACTTGGTGGATCTCCTGAACACAGCTAGTCTATTCAAATACACTAGTTGTTCGGTTATTGAGGTTCAAAACGTTACCCACTGTCTAAACTGCCTAGAAAGCCTGAGACTACTATCACTGGTGAAGACTAGCCAGAGCTAGGAACGATGCACAGCACCCAAAATGCTGCACTAAAGGCAGCCTGTCACATCCAAACAGGAGGCAAGGTTACCGTAGGGTCAAGCACATCAGCAAAACTGTTCTTTTAAGAAAAAAGCTTGCCACCTCAAGCAATGAGATATTTTATATCTCCTTTTTTAAATAGCTACAGACTGTGAAAGAACTCCTGGGCAAGAGAAAATTATTTTGCCCTTGATGCAGCTGTTTTTTCTACAGGTTCTAGCACTCAAGCCAATTTTCAGGAGTGTGATACAGCACATCAAACAAACTACGGTTGATGCTATTTCTCAACAATCAAAAGCAGTCATAGGGCTAAAAAAGCCCCCAGACAATAAAAGGCATTCAGGAAATCTCCATTCTGAGTTATTTTCCATCAGTAGCCAGAAGGGGACGATGCTTCAAATGCTGGGCATTACCCAACTATAGCCACATAAAGGTGACCCAGATGCAGAACCCAGGACTAAATTCTGCAATATTCCATTTAACATTCTTCCCTCTAACACAGTAATATTGGTTTCAGGTGACCCATCCAGTCTCTGCAAATAAGTACACAGAAGTCAAATGTCAGGACAGCAAGTCAGTGAGATGAAGGAGGAGATAAGAAAAGCAAGCTATGAAGTGCAGAGAACGCAGCATGAACACAGCAAATGCTTTTCTCACTAAACCAAGGCTGAACTGAAAGCATTATCAGAATAGTTTGTGAACTGAAATTTTAGTAAGTTTAAACTCCCCCATATTGCAGCATAAGGAATTGTGAGAAGGGGATTAAACTTGCATTAGAATGAGATTGATCAATAAATTGAGATGAATGAAAGTGACTTGTAACTTTTAGCTGCTTCCTTACCATGAACTGCTCTGGTTTCTAAAAAACACTGCCACTTCTAACAAAGACAAAAAATACTCAGCATCATAGTAGTTGAACTTCTTGAAAAAAATTTAATAAGACAAATGTCTTTATAACACAGTTAAATCATACATCACAGATTACTTGCTTATATGTGAACTGAATTAGTCTTTTCGTAATTGGACAGTTTGCTCTTTAATTCCATCTTTTGTGATAATGCAAATCTTAAGTGCATCCCCAGTGTACACATCTCTCTCAGCAGCAGAAATAAAGACATCCTTAACCAGCTGCAAAGCCTTCTCCAGGGTCAGAGGTACATGTTCCACATTTTGCATGTTCTTGAAGCCAATCTAAGAAAAGATGAAAATGCATTTTATCCATCTAGCATGAAAACTGTTTCAGTCTCTGCACTAGAACAAACAGATTTAGATGACTTAAAAAGAAGAAATGGCTCGTCTATTTTAAAAAAGTCAAAGCTGAAAAAGTATTCCTCCACACAGTTTACAGTAGAGAGCTTTGCCAATGCCAATACTCTTAGAGAAGTAACTAGAAGCAGATCCAAATATACAGCCAGCATAGCTCCTCCTACTCATTCAGCACATACAAGATCACAATGAACATTCGGACCGAATTCTTCAGAAACTTCTCACCGGGCTGGCAGTATCAGAACTGCACACAAGCCTTTTTTCTCTAGTCACTTGTAGTTAGGAACATTTCTTAAAAGCAAATATTCTTCAATGTACCTAATATTGGAGCATATCTGGTCCTACTGAACAGTGTAAGTCAGCTCATAAATGTGTCAACTTAAGCATCAGAATAGGTAAAGGAGAAGAGTCACATGAAGAAACTAAAAAAGAAAGGAAATATTCTATTCCTTTCTCAATTGATGAAAGTCAAGAATGCTTATTACTTTTTTAAGCACAAAAGTGTTGACATCAGGCTTAACCGACTAAATACTAACACTGATGTAAAAAAATAAAATGAGTAAAATATGCTTTGGTGCTTCTCCCATTCAGTCATTAACAGCTTCAACTAAATACAAAAATATTCTTCAAGTATTTTTAGACATTTAACTGAGTAAGTTTCCATCAGTTTTATGTAAGAACGTTCTTAGAAAATGTAATCTGAGTTGTACAAAACTGAAGACTTAAAGGTATATTCAGTGATAAAATGTATGTACTAATTCTATCTTCTTAATTTGGTATCATTTTTTGTTAACTAACCGGCATATTTATGTTATCTGCTAAGAAAAAAAAAACAACAGAAAAAAACCCCCAAACAAGTTCTATGAGACCCATGACTCCCCAATTAAAACATCTATCCATCTTTTAAACAGGCACTGCACTCTAAGTAATATCTTAAAAACCTGAACAGATCCCAAAGCAAAACTCTGATTTCTCCTTAGAAAGTAAAGCCACACACAAATGTATAGATTAACAGATCCTAGGTGTATTAGATTTAAAACTTCTCACAAAAGTAATACTCCCCAGAAGTAACGCTACATTAATTTGAATGTCACAAATGTTTACTGAGATAACGGAAAAAAAACCCCAAGACAAAACCCAACAAGCTATTTTACCTGGTTATCCAGCAAAGGCTGCAGCATGGCACTTGCTGATCCACCGGCTTTGAAAGAATCTCTCTCATATGAGCCCACCGGATCAAAGCTATATACTGCTCCCTTCCCTGAAAAAAAAAAAAAAGTAGTATGTAATCACAATTCAGAAAGATGCTCAATACTGATAAGCATTTTCAACAAAAATGCTTTCTGGATAAGCAGTGTCTGAAACACTGCAGATCCTAGTAAACCTTTACCAAACAATACTGAGTAGCTCAGATGATGCTTGGTACAAGCAGGCTTGCTATGGCTGTGGCCTGGAAGGACATCCAAGGTTATTTTCTCTATTTAAGCCACAACCATGCTCCAACAGATGTTTTCTACAGTTCTTACCACAGAAAAAGTGCTGATGCAGAATAATCAAAGCAGAAAAATGCGCTAGTGTAGTGCTGCATGAAGAGCCCCGAGGTTCTAAGGCTAACACAAACAAGCAGCTCAGACACCATTTTTTTGGATGATATGTTTCTGGGATTACCTCCAGAAAGCATGCTTGGATGCCTCGGCATCGGACTCCCAGAACCAGGGACGATGCTCTGGTCCCTTGCACGCTTCCCTCTGAAGCCAGGCCAGCTTGTGCAAAGTTTCCTGGCTTGCACCAACATCAGAGATACAGATGCACTGTAGCTCTGACGTATCAGGGCTTGATGAGGGCCAAATCAAAATGCAGGACCCGGCCAAGTCCAGCCTTTCTGTTCAGACAGGCTGCACCTGATTCAATAAACCGGCCAGTGCACTTGGCAGCACAGCACAGGAGCTGAAGAGCCCTGAGAAAGCCAGCCAAATCAAAGATCAATCTTGCTGGACTCAAATTCAGTCCATGCAAGCAGGTCTGCACTCTCGTTCAACTGCTACAGCACCCTTATAATCTGAGATTTACCATTATGCAGGGCACACTAATCCTGTTCCAGACTCCACAGATCATAGACATGTCTTAGCAAGATTGGGAAAGCAGTGTAACTTAATGGTAAAAACAAACTGCAGGGAATGGCTGAAATTATCCAAACAAGACCACCTCTGAGCTCCTTCTCAAAGCCAGAGAACAACAGTATTTCAGCAACTCAACCAAATCACTGGACAGGAGCCCAGTAAGTCCTGGAAGGGCTCTACATTAAACTACAGTTTCTGTGTAGAAGTCATGATTTTCATGAGAGGTTAGTTAACATTTTAAAATAACTTTGTAGAAACCTGTTTCTGCAGTAAATTTACATATTTAATAACCTTTACCACACCCACAGATGAGTAAAATACATACATTTTTACTGCTGACATCTCCTTTAAAGATGCAATTAATAAATCCAGCAAAACTGTTGCAAAATTTTCCAGTCTTAAGTATGAAAGATTTCACTTGTAGAGATTTTATTTGTAATCAAATAATTATAACATAGTTTTTAAACTTTCAGACCTTCAGAAATGAAAGATCAAGTTAATAACAAAAACTAGAAAACAAGTCAGATACATAATATGTATTTGATCTGTGTAAATACCATAATGCCCAAAGGAAGGTGTTAGGAATAGGAACACAAACTTCATTATTCCACCAGTACACCTGAGATGTAAAGGGATAGCTATCCACCCACAGACATTCAGCCTCTTTTTTTTTCTTTTTCTGTTTGAAGTCTTACCTTCTTCATCGAGTCCACCAATTATGTTGTAAACATAGTAGGGAAAGAAACGTCGAGAATACAGGATTGTAGACAGCATTGCTGCAATAGCCCCAGTAGTCATGGTCTTGTTGTTGGAATGCTTGTACATCTGCCAGTGGTGGAGCACATCCAAGAAGAAAGTCAAACACTAAAGCTGACATTCAATCAGAATTACATTTTCTGTAACCTCACTACAGAAGAATCTGATACTAAGCAAAATTATTAACCAGAATGATTAATGAAAACACACCGGTTTAAAAGTTAAAGCCTTTTTACAAGCCAAAGATTAACATCTCTTCAAAGTTTTGTAATTAATAGGTGTTGCCTATAACCAATTACCAATATCCTCCCCAGGTCTTCCATTCTATAAATTTGTGACATCACACTTAATAAGAACACAGCACCAATTTTCCCTGCCAGATCTTTCACTAGCAATACCGTTATGATACAAACACTTGAAGAAAAACAGCCAAAGTTATATTTAAAACATATCGTATTATTGGTCTCAAGCATAATATTAAGAATGTAAGTTTCTAAATACAGTAAGATTGGTAGATACCTTTAGTCTTGCTTCAATAATTTTAGTAAGGGTAAGGCAGTCCCCATGGAAACCAGTGCATCCAATGACCGTTTGTTCTGTTCTGAAAAACAAAATTTTGTTGTGATTTTAGACTTAGCATGAACTATAGAAATTTCTTACACAGTAGGTAATTATGAAAACACCAAATGTATTTTCAGTTTTTCTAATGCTATCGAAAACAGTTGCCTAAAACATAGTAACAGATTCGTGGTGTATGAAAGGCAACTGCAACCTATATCTTGGAGAGCACTCATTAAGTGCAGGACCACAAAGATGTCTTTCTTCAACCCACTTCTTTCTTCAGCTGTCAGTAAGACGGACAAAAAAGAAATTCTTAATTTCTTCATGCACCTCTAACTCTAGCTAGAGCAATTCAGTCTTGCCAGAGGACCTGTTTTACAGCGGGGAGCCAAAGATCATATCATATCATTCAGTCCAATTTTTACTCCATTGGACCAGAGGGCTGCATTAAGCTTGTACAATGGTTATGTGACATTTACGGTGTTGGTGGCTTTCTGTGCCAGCACAACAGAAGTTCTCCGGCTGCAGATGCACTACAGAAGCTCAGCTCTCTGCTCAGTTTCAAAATGTTTCATGAACACTAACCACAGGAACACATGCTTGAAATTTAAATTCTAGGAAATACAAGAGAGTCTAGAAACATTAACACATACAGACTAACCCAAAGCAGTTGTTCAGAAAACATCTCAAAACAAAATCTTCTCTCAGCCTGTCACTAGAATTATGCAAAGCCATCATGTGCAGTATGTATACTGTACCAGAGTAATCTGCATTTGGACAGTATCAGAGAGTCAAACATATAGTAACAAGTTAGCCAGGAGAAACATAAGTTATTCTGATCTAATGTCACCAGTTTAGAAAAAGAAACAAAAACCCACAAGAAAAAAAAATGTTTATGTAGTTGGTGATGGCTTACTACGTAAGCACTTGCTGCAGTCAAATAAACGTAAATAACATGTGGTTTTAAACCAAAGAGATGCTGCCTAGGTGAGTCAAACTAAGCCTAAAATGAGCATAGAAAGTTCAATAATGGAACTACTGATGGGTTTGCCTCTCCTAAAACAAACATCTCTCCAAAGTGCCAGGTGGTTAACTAGAGAGACATAGTACAACTGGCGGCAGTGGGCATGCTTGCATACCCACTGGTGATGACCAGATCTCCTAATGACATAAAATGAGTTGTCACAGGATTAAGTTTTGCTACAGTTATGCTAAAAGTTCTTCTGATTATCCAGCCAAAAGACCCCAGCCAGCTTACATTAAGTCTTGTATCATGCTAAAAGTGTTCTGTTCTCAGAACATCTCAAGAGCATACAACAAGAAATCTGGCTGTATTTGCAACATCACATCACATCTTGCATCACAGCGAGGGTCACTGTGATTCCAAAATCTACTTTGTTACTGTGCTTTTTTTCCTAACAATTCTGCTTAAAGCACGAGGAAGCTTAAAGCATGGTCAGCAATACCAAAGATTTTTCATCTTTTTCAATCTTTGCAGCTCTGGACTTACAGCTTGTAGCACTTTGGACTGTCCCGGCAGTGAATTGCATAGCCTTCACTCAGACGCGTGTCAGAGGCAACGATACAAAAGTCTTCTCCAGCAATTGCCAGCACAGTCCTTAAAGAAGAGCATTGATAAAATTATGACCTTCAGCACAAATATTTTCTTGGGCAACACAGAAACAAACTAGATAGTAATTCTATACCCAGACTCATGTTTTGTGTACCATCTTATATTCCTTACTATGTTTCCCACTATGCACATCCCTACTCAAGACTGAAGAAGGAAGACATGAGACACACTGACAAAAATATATGCACATGACCCTTTACTTTGATTAAAGCTGCATGGAAACTTGGTAAAACAGAGACTCTACACCAGGCAAGAACCAGACCCAATGGGCAAGATACTTTAGATGCCTGATAATGATTCACTCTTCTAAAACAAGCACAGTACTGAGGAACAGTATCATTACACTTAAATAAACATCACTTTTAAAATCTGGTGTTATCTTATTTACTTCCTAACAACTAGTTTTGTGATTGCCACAGTTAGTCATCATAAGACAAAAACCTACCTGGCCAGCTCCTGACACCAACTCAGGTGTGCAGAACATCACCTGCCTGTAACAGTTACGGCAAGGTAGCGTTCGACCCAGTTACATGTTTACTTGCAACAGGATGAGGAGCAATGGCCATAAATTAAAACACAAGAAGTTCCACCTCAACCTGAGGAAGAATTTATTTATGTTGAGGGTGGCAGAGCACTGGAACAGGCTGCCCAGGGAGGTCGTGGAGTCTCCCTGTCTGCAGACATTCAAAACCCACCTGAACACGTTCCTGTGTCACCTCCTCGAGGTGACCCTGCCTCGGCAGGGGGCTTGGACTGGATGATGTCCCTTCCAACCCTAACAACTCTGTGATTCTGTCATATGACCATTACCTGGGTTTCCTGAGCCACTATAAAGAAACAACCCTGCGAGGAACAAAAGGTGTTTACCTTAAAATCAGTAAAAGTTTAGGGAGCCCGAGTGTGCCAAAAGCCACACGGACAGGCAAGAACACTCCTTGCAAGGAGTAAAGGCAAGGCCGAGCCCAGCTCCCCCTTGTGCTGCCGCTCTTTCCCTACAAAGAGGAGACTGTGAGGGGAGACAAACCCGCACTGAGCACCGGGGGGAGGCATGAGCAAGGCGAGGCAGCCCCAGCCCCAGCGCCGCTCTCCCTTGGGCCCCCCTGCCCCGGCCAGAGAGTGCCCCGTCCCGCCCGCCCCCGTCCGGGCCCCTCACCCTCCGTTGAAGGTGTAGGGCGAGAAGCGGTAGTGCTGCACGGGCGCCTCCAGCTCGTAGCCCGTGTCGGGCCGGGAGGGCCCGTATCCCGCGGTGGACAGCATCGCGGCGACCCGATCGCTGCTGTCTCACGGCGAAATGGCGGTACCGGAGGCGGAAGCGGAGCCGCTCTGGGAGGGCAGCACCGCCTCCTCTCGGCTCCTCCGGCGTGCGGCCAGCGCCGCGCTCGGACGGGAGGGCAGCGGGGCAGCTGTGGAGCAGCGCCCGCCCGGGCCCTGCTGCCCCTCGCTGCAGGCACGGTGTGTGCCTGGGCCCCACACAGCGCCGGCACCGGCTCTGGTCCAAGCGCTGCCAAGGCCTGTCACCTGCGTGCCCGCCCCTGGGAACACGCAGGCTGGTCAGTAGCTGTGGTGAGGCCATCAAACACCCCTCGTGTTTGGGCGGGGGGGGGAGCAGGGGGGCTCCTGCTCTGTAGGAGAGAGGGCCTTGATAACCGCTGTGAAGAGCGAGGGTCGGGAACCACAGAATCATCTGATGGTCTAAGTTGGAAGGGACCTTAAAGATTATCTAGGCCCAACCCCTCTGTCACGGGCAGGGACACCTTTCACTAAATCAAATTGCTCAGAGCTCCATCCAGCCTGGTCTTTAACACTGCCAGGGATGGGGCATCCACAACTTCCCTGGGCAACCTGTTCCAGTGCCACACCACCCTCATAGCAGAGAACTTCCTCCTAATATCTAATCTAAACCTACTCTCAGTTTAAAGCCATTCCCCCTTGTCCTCTCCCTACATGCTCTTGTGAAAAGTCCCTCTCCACCTTTCTAGTAGGTCACCCCAAAGCCTTTTCTTGTCCAGGCTCAATAATCAAACTTAGCCTTTCCTCATACAAGAGGTGCTTCATCCCTCTAAGCGTCTTGATGGCCTTCCTCTGGACTCGCTCCAACAGGTCCAGGTCTTTCCAGTGCTGAGGACCCCAGAGCTGGACACAGTACTCCAGATGGGGTCTCACCAGGTCCTTGAGGCGGGCCATGGAGTGTGGTGTCAGGCACAAGTGGAAACAAGCAGAAAGGGCTGAGATTGAAGCTCGAAGAGGTGCTAGGGGAGTAGGATGGGGAGGACAGTGAGATGCAGGGGACACATGTGGTGCTCTGGAGAAGCATGTTGCTCTCGTTGGGAAGCACAGCTGTGCTGGCTGCAGTCTCCATGGGCACTGTGAAGACAGCAAGGAGACCCGCAGGTGGCACCAAGGCAGTCTGGAACTCTGTACAGATACACTGTGAGGAACCACAGCCTCTATGAGGGCCTAGTGCACTGCCAGGGAGTGCCACAGATTCACAGAATCAGTCAGGCTGGAAGGGACCACAGTGGGGCATCGGGTCCAACCTTCCTACTCAGTTAGGGTCATCCTAGAGCACATGGCACAGGATTGTGTCCACATGGTTCTTGAGCATCTCCAGTGAGGGAGACTCCACAACCTCTCTGGGCAATCTGTTCCAGTGCTTGGTCACCTGCACAGTGAAGAAGTTCTTCCTCATATCCATGTGGAACTTCCTGTGCACCCATTTGTGCCCATTGCCTCTTGTCCTAGTGCTTGGTATCACTCAGAAGAGCCTGGCTCCATCCTCTTGGCACCCTCCCCTTAGATATTTACACATTTATGAGGTCCCCTCTGAATTGTTTCTTCTTGAGACTGAACAGGCCCAGCTCCCTCAGCCTTTCCTCGTAAGGGAGATGCTCCAATCCTTTAATAATTTTCTGTAGCCCTCCACTGGATTCGCTCCAGGAGCTCCATGTCTCTCTTGTACTGAGGAGCCCAGAACCGGACACAGCACTCCAGACATCGCCTCACCAGGGCTGAGTAGAGGGGCAGAATCAACCTGCTGGCAATGCTCTTCCTAACGCAGCCCAAGATACCACTGGCCTTCTTGGCCCCAGGGGCACACTGCTGGCTCATGGACAGCCTGTTGTCCACCAGGACCCCCAGGTCCTTCTCTACAGAGCTGCTTCCCAGCAGGTTGGCCCCCAGACCCTCCTGGTGCAGGGGCTTAGTCCTGCCCAGGTGCAGGACCCTGCAGTTGCCCTTGTTGAATTCCTGAAGGTTCTTCCCTGAGAAGGCTCTTGTCCCGGTGGCGGCGGGAAGTGACGCGCCGGGCGCGCCGGTGGCGCGGGGGCGGGGCGCGGCCGGGCT
>VZRJ01002795.1:116861-132333 GCA_013397565.1 Ptilonorhynchus violaceus
GGCGGCCGTGGCATCGGGGGTGGGATGGGCGCGGGCAGCCGCGGGACCCTGCGAGGGCGGGCGCTTAGCGGGGCTGGGGCCGGAGTTGGATGGGGAGCGAGGGGGGCTGGAGGGCGCAGGGCAGCAGTGGCTGCATCCCGAGCGCTGCTGTGTGCCTGGGGTGAGAGCCCGAAGGGGGCCTCGGGAGTGGGTCGGGGCCTCCTCCGCGCTGTCTACTGGTTCTGGACTCTGTTCCCTCGACCAAAACGTTGCCCGGCGTTTGTAGTGCAGATCCGAGCAAGCCGCGTTAAGTGGTTCCAGGAGGGACCTCTGCGCAGACGGTGCCCTGGCTGCAGGTTCTGGCATGCCTGGTATCCAGCCTTCTTACTAAACAGCTGGGCTGTCGAGGAGTTGACTTTATTTCTTCCAGGATAAAGTTTAGGCTTCTAATGTACCCCTGTCTCCAGGCTGTAAAACCTGGGTGCTCTGCTTGATTCCTTCAGTGACGGTTAAGACGATAATACCTCATGGTCATGGGGGAAAAAAACCAGCCCTTTTTAGCTGCAGTGTAAATATTAATGTGATTCTGAGCTCTCATATCTTTAAAAGAGAGGCTGAATAGGCTGTTTTCAGATTTTGAGGTGGCCTACCTCTGGCCTGATAATGACCTTGAGTATTTCCGAGCAATTGTTAAGAAACTTAAAAAATAATGGGAAAATATGTTGCATTATGCATATCATAACATTTAAATTCTCCACTTGTGTTATTTCCATAACACAGCAACAGAGGTATAATTAAAAAATAAAATCAAGTCATATGTATGTTTCACTTGTATACTTGAAATTGCTTTTCACATATTTCTTTTTTTCTCATGAAGTGCATGTCACTGTTGTTTGAAATCTGTTAGTGCTTTATTTTATGGAATTGGATGGAAGAGGTTTTCCTAGCTCTGATTTGACCAGCGGTGCTTTTGTCATAGAGGAAAAAAATAATTTTTGAAAGCTCAAGCCTTAAAATGGCCAGAAAGAGACTTAGAAGCAATGTGTCAGTCAGCTTGTCGGTCACTAGTCAGGGGAATTAAATTCTAAAAAAATCAGTGCTTTTCCAGCTAAAGCAAAGCTTGGAGCATTAACAGCTTGAGCTGTTTGTGCAGGAGGGTTCAGTTAGGCAGAGGCCTGCACCTGTGAGTCAAGTAACCTGCCAGGGACTTCAGCAGAATCATACTGCAAAGTTCCTATGGAGTGTGCCTGAAAAAGGTTATTTTTATGGATTGTGCATGTGTGTGTGCGTACGCGTGAATGTTCTTATATGTATTTGTTCGTGGGTGTCTCTTATCTGAGTCAGCAGCTGATAGGGTTGCTTTTGGTTTTGTGTTTAGATATTATTCTCAAGATACTACTTTTTTTCTTTCCAGGCTTTGGTTACTGTTTTAGACTCATATTTCTCTGGAGCCAATGTTTTCCTAACACTTTCAGCTTGGCTTTAAAAGCTACTTTGCTGGAATGTTTTAAACAGTTAAAAATCCTCTAGGATTTGAAGTTTATTTAAATTAATTGAAGGAAATACTTCTGGCCTCACCAAAGAAATAACTGGAATCATGGATCAGAACAACAGTTTGCCGCCCTACGCTCAAGGCTTAGCCTCCCCTCAGGTAAAAACAGTGATTTTTGATCATAAAGAAAGATGATTTAAGATACAACGATGATCTGAATTTCTTTTGTCAAAGTGTTTTCTGTTTCTTGCATGTAACTTCCTGGTTTTTTGTTTGCAGATCTGAAAAATTCTGCTGGGTATTGAATAGTACTAGTATAAAGCAGAATTTTAAAACCATCAATGTCTATATCCAGAAGTATGGGTCCCTAGATCCTTATGGGTAGTATTTTGTTATCTAGAACAGCTGCATTTCCAAGGGTTTTCTGGTTTTAACAAGTTACTACTATATGCTTCAGGCTTAATATGAGCATAGATTTATTTTTAGACTCCTCCTGAAAACTTTGTCTCTTAAAAACAAAATTGAGTCAACATGATCTGTGGTTTCTGTGTCACGTTTTGTTCTGTAGGGTGCAATGACTCCAGGAATTCCAATTTTTAGCCCAATGATGCCATATGGCACAGGACTGACACCGCAGCCTGTCCAGAGCACCAACAGCCTGTCCATATTGGAGGAACAGCAGCGGCAGCAGCAGCAGCAACAAGCAGCACAGCAATCTACGTCACAGCAAGCAACACAGGGAACATCTGGTCAAACCCCCCAGCTCTTCCATTCACAGACTCTTACCACAGCCCCTTTACCAGGAACCACGCCTCTGTACCCCTCTCCAATGACTCCAATGACTCCAATAACTCCTGCAACACCAGCATCAGAGAGCTCTGGCATAGTGCCACAACTACAGTGAGTTCCGTGTGTCTTAGTGCATCATGTGCTTTCTCAGATAGCCCTTTAGGACCAAAGTCACATCAGGAATTAGGTTCTGCATTTTGGTGGGAAGGGAGCTCCTGAGAATTTACGGGTCTCCTGTAGCAATATGAGTAATTTTTCCATTTATTTTTAGCTTAGCCTCATTACTAAACCACTTAGTAATATAAACAGTTTCTTAGTGATTTGTCAACAGTACATCTTTGAAGCATACCAGTGGAGGGTTATATATGTCTTCATTTAACACCATTGCGACTTTTAACTCCTTGCACTTTAGGAGTTCATGATGTTTCCTTTTCTAGTGCATGGCTAATGCTGAGTTTGTGAGAAGGCGAAAAAACCCTAGAACTAGTTCTAAGTTTAGGTATGAAAGTATTTTCAGTGAACTTCAGTTTTAAAGAGACTTTTTCAGAAATTTACAGAAGGGACAAAGAGAAATGGTTGATAATGTGAATCGAAAGGATAATTTCTCATATTTTGTTGGGTTTTCTTCCCCACTGAGGACCTTTAAATTTCAGGGTTTTCCCTGAAAACAAAATTTTTTATCCAGGAACTTCTTTTAAACTTTCTAGAGATCTGCTATCCCATCTCCTGGCGATGGATTTATCTCCTGGGCCACTCCCACTTAATTCTGCGCCTTCCTCCTTGAAGGGCATAGCAAGGAAAATTTCGGATCGTACTGCCTCATTTTCTCCTGTTTCCAGCAGCTTCCCTGATTGTGGTGAGGGCTCTCAGCATGAATAATTTTTCCTGCCAAACTGAAATAGAGATTCTTCTCATGGGACACTTTTTGTAATAGCTGTCAGATAAGGAGGAATCAGCAATCATGGCTTAGGACCTACTGCTCTACAAAAGGAGGTCCCTGAGCCAAAACAGTGCTCGGTGCTTCTGTTAGTAGGAAAGATACCACTCAAACCTGCTTTTAGTAACAAAATACTAGGAAAATAAAATTGATTAAGCTTGGTTGAAAATGAGAAAGACATATGAATTCCTTATTGCCTTTTTAATATATTTCTCCAATCTGTCTTTAGGAATATTGTGTCCACAGTGAATCTTGGTTGCAAACTTGACCTAAAAACTATTGCACTTCGTGCCCGAAATGCTGAATATAATCCCAAGGTAAGAGAAATGTATTAGAGTTCATCCTATAACAGATACATCAAAGGCACAGATTGTGGCTGCAGGTTGCTGCAATAGACTGAAAACCCTTCCTGCTATATATGCAGTTTTATACTATAGTTAAAAAAGAAATCTTAATAAACTTAGAACATTCTGTCAAATTAGTAAAAAGCATTTTTATGCTGAGGTAGCTGTGATGTGCACCAGGTTGTAAGTTGTTAGATTTAGAAAGAACCTAACCAACAGTGTAACACACTGGCCAGGCTTTCTGTGGTAAAGCTGGCCTCTGCTGCTGTTCATATGGGCATGTTTGTTTGTACTGCTCAGACAGCTCTTTTTGCATATTACTGTGAAATGTGTGGTGGTGAAATCTTGTTCCCTATCTCCCAACAAGGAGAAAGGAAAGAATAATTCAACTTCTGGGCTCCTGCCAGAGCTGTGGTTTCCTCCACCTAGCTGCTCCTCTGGAATTCTGATGGTCACAGGGCATTTGCTTATTTTTTATAGTCTCGCTTCCCCTCTGTTCCCTCGTGTTCTCCCCCAGTACTTCTGCCATCTCGTTGCTTCTGATGGCTGAGTTTGATGGAACAGCAAAATTAAATTGATTTCTTTGCATATCGACTTCAAACTTGCCTGCTGCTTCTAAATAGTAGCAGGGTTCTAAGTAAGTGGCTTTTTTTTCAGCGTGGGAAATTTGAACAACAGCAAAGGACCTAGAGCATTAAATCAAGAAAATTATGTCACTTCATGTTTCTTTTGGGTGGCTCCTCTTGAAAATGTTACCTTTGCAACCACAGTAGCTGGATACTAATAAAAGTTTAGATGTTGTGTAGTTGAATTGACTTGCCTTGGGAAGGCTTTAGTTTTCCTGGGGTGTGTGGGGAGGTTTTTTTTAGCATTTAGGATTTTGAAAGGTTAAAGCACGCATGCAGGCATATGCGATAAATAACTGTTACTGTAAGTTTATACCAATAATACTGTTACATAATTGTGAGTAAGATATTAGTGCAGCAAAAATGTGAGCATGCCTTCGTAACTTCTTAGGTAGGGGGGTAGGTGGCTGTGTAAAACTTGTAGGCTAGAATAATCAATATGGATCACTGTTTTCCATTGCAGAGGGATAGAAGGGTTATGTAACACACTCCTGACGTTTAGTCACTACATTCATCCATCAAAGAAAGATGTTGCTTGGCTGTATTATTTAAGACATATTTTGACAAATGTGCTGTTGGGTAACCCACGCTACCGCCTTGGTTATGTCAGCAGAACAATTCATGGGGCTGCATGGTGAGCTGTTCCAAGTTAAATATAACAAACAGGGGTTTGTGTGTGTGTGTGTGTGTGTGTGCGCGCGTGTGCCCACATCAATTTCCAGTATCTCCAGCTTCAAGGAATTTAAGAATATTTGGAAATGCTTACTTAGAATAAAAAGCTAGAGTTAACTGGGCTGCTGTGTCCTACTATGGTAGCTGAAGTGACTTCTGTTTACACAGGACTTTGATCTCCAGCTGTTCTGTTTGCTGGTATTGTAACATTGTCCAATTTTTTTAAGATACAGAAACAAAATGTTTGCAGGTAGTCTTCCATCCTGCTTATAACAGATAAAATTTCAAGACATTTGGAGGAAATTTTTTAATATATTTTTTAAATTGTCTCTATTGCTCTGATGCAAACATTTGCATTATTTATATGTTGCATATATAGTAATGAGAGATGAATAGGAATGCAATGGGAAATATCCTTCCTGCCTGGCTCTACCTCTCAGTGTGTCTGTTTGCAGCTACTTAGGGTTTAAGCATTTGAAGTAAACTTTGACTGATCTGTAAGTATGTTTGAACTTAGTTTTTCCCTGCACTACAGTGTAACTGGCTACTTAGGTGATGCAGCTTTGGTTTTAATGTAATGATTACAGCAATGTATCACTAATAGTCTCAATGCTCACACTTCAGCGTTTTGCTGCTGTTATTATGAGAATAAGAGAACCACGTACTACTGCACTGATATTCAGCTCTGGAAAAATGGTGTGCACAGGAGCAAAAAGGTATGTTCAGGCATTACAAGTGAACTAATTCAGGCTGTCTTTTCTCGTGTACCATCATGTTTACTTACGTATACACATGAAAGTTGTACAGGTACAGCTAATGTTGCTTCACAGTTATTTCAAATTATACACATTTCTACACAAAATGCCTTGTTATGATTGAAGGGACTTCCTAACTTACGGGGAAATGGTAGTTATGTTTCTGAAGCTCTTTGATTCAGTCTGATAAATTGGTTTGCAGAGGTTATTATATTCAATTCTTTGGCTTTGCAGTTATCTTCTTTTTCTAATAATTTAAAAAATTCAGTGACTATGCACTGGATCTGCTTAAACTGTAAGAGTGGTGACTGAAGGATTTTATATTTGAATAGCTTCATTCTTCACAGGACAAGAGGTCCAAGTCTCTGGTCCCTGTAGTCTGATCTGTTCTTAACATGACCACTGAGGCACAAGAATTGAAAACTAAACATAAGCTTAACTTTGGTGGGCAGGAGAGAAATTCTACTCTGAAGAAGTCTGCTAGGAATCCAGAAGGAATAAACTAATGAGCAGAGATGAATGAATAGACCTGTACAGGGAGACACTTTCTCTGCTTAGTGACACTTGAAATTCAAGTTGTCCTACTCTGCATCAGAAGCAAACAGATTCTCAGCTGTTTACAAACTTGAAGCAAGCTGAATTCTGCAGTAGTGTGTAAGGCTGTGCAGTTGTGTTAAACCCATGTTGGAATGCCTGGGGAAGATTTTGGCAGTTGAGAGATTTTTATAGAAATATGTATTTTCTAGCAGTGGTAGTTCAAAGTAGTTCCATGATGAAAACTTAAGTAAAAGTTTTCATGTCCCATTAGAAAGACTCTGATCAATATTTTAAAAGTGTAAAATGTATGGATTTATTATTTACTGTTTTGTGTTTCATGAACAGTGAATGCAACATTAATGGTGTCTAGTAGCCTATTACCAAAATTAGCATGAAAACCAGTGCTAGTTGTTAATTTTGGATGTAAAGATTTTGCATGTGACCTCCACTCTCCCTCCACACAGACTTTTTTTCTCAGTTAGATATTTGTGGTTGAATGCTGTTTGCTTCAAGTAATACTTAACTGAGGCAGTAATGTGGATATCCTTTTCTCACTTCAGTGAGGAGCAATCCAGACTGGCAGCAAGGAAGTATGCAAGAGTTGTTCAGAAACTGGGTTTTCCTGCAAAATTTTTGGATTTTAAAATTCAGAATATGGTGGGCAGTTGTGATGTGAAATTCCCCATCAGACTGGAAGGATTGGTACTCACACACCAACAGTTCAGCAGGTAAAAAAAGGCTTGCTTGTGTTTCATTCTTGTTGCATACTGTGTTAGAGAGTGACATCTCTTTAAATTATTCCCTTGCACCACAGGGAAACCTGCATCTTTGTTCCCACCTCTGTGCTGCCTCAGATGTAACTGAGGCTGCCCAGTGTGAACCCATCAAAATGATCTTCCCTGCTATCCTCTCCAAGTCTTGGGGAAGTCTACATCTGCTCTGCCCAGTCCTGCAGAAGACAGAGGAACATGTGTGTGCAAGCACATTTAAACATTCTCACTCTCTTCTCTTACAGCTATGAGCCAGAGTTGTTTCCTGGCTTAATCTACAGAATGATTAAGCCAAGAATTGTTCTGCTTATTTTTGTTTCTGGAAAAGTGGTTTTAACTGGTAAGTGAAGACATTATCTTACTCTAAGAGGTGAGATTCAGACTGTATGACAGAGAACACACAGGGATATGTAAGCTGCCATCACTTAGAGATGACAGTACTGAGAAAGAAGAGTTGGTAGAGTATTCCGTGGATGATGATGTTAAGGAAACTGCCCTGTCCAGCCATCCAGGCGCCACTCTGGCAGTGAGAGCTGCACGAGCTGCGCTAGGACCAAAGCCTGTTCGCAGCAGGCAGCTCCACGGAGCCGACAAATGCCCTGCTTGACTCCCCACACACCCCACACTCACTCAGACCAGCTTTCCTTATGGGCTGGACACCAAGTTTCCCATAGCGGAGCCCCAGACGTCCAGATCCTTCAAATACTTTAATCTTGGTGCAATAACAGAATAACAGCTCCAGCTGGGTTCTTTTGAGGAGGGATCCCAACAAAGGAATTTATAGGTGTTTTTATACCCTCACAGTCTGATAGTCTGGGGTCTTCCACCTGAGTCCTTGGCTTCTGCTGTGTCTCTGGTCACCTGGCTGAGCCACAGGTCCCAGTGCCCTTTGTTATGCAAAGAATCGTCAGTGCAGGCCTCTTGCCTGGAGGTCCTGCACCCAGAGCTCAGTCTGCAGCTCAGTCTCCAGCTCGGTGCTGCTGCTGCACACAGAGCTACCTGCACTGTATTCCTTAACAGATGAGAATGCACAAAGCAACAGCATGTTTGGCTAGATCATCCTGAATCCTGGTCAGGTATGCAGGTGCCCAAAAAGCTGTAAGAATGCAGGTAACCTTTCTGGCAAAATCTGAAAGACTGTTTCTGTGAGCTAAGTATGTGTGACTGAGCCAGCTGTTCTTTGGCTGCAGGCTGCTGCCATTCTCAATGACACAGCAGCCAAAGAAGGGGAGATACTTGAACTCTAGGACCTCTCAACCTCGGGTGCTCTACCACTCCCTTCCACTTTCCCTTATGCTGTGTCTTACTGTGGACAAAATACCCCACAAGACCTGCAGACAAAAGAAGGATCATGTCCCTGCAGTATGGGGAAATGGCAGTCCTCTGCAGCAGTCTCCATTGCCAGACCTTCCTCCCCCAGATGTTCACACTCAAAAAAAGCTCCACCAGTTAGGCCTTTCTGTGGAAACATCCTGCAGGGATGTGCTTTGTTGTTGGGTCTCCTGTAGAATTATGTAGAGGAAAATTCCATTTGCAACATAGTATCATCACAGAGATGCTAATGAAAGTTTTAGCAGTTGTCAGATTAAATAGAGGAGGCTGGTAATGTAAACTTTCTATGAAGTGTGTTAAAAATGATTGTAAAAATACAGATTTATGGATACCCATAGGTTTTATATAGAGTTGCATTCAAATAAGCGTTCTAAAAGCTAAAATTAAGTATTTGTCAAAATGAACAAACTGATTTAATTCCTTCTCTTTTTCCAGGTGCTAAAGTACGAGCAGAAATCTATGAAGCATTTGAAAACATCTATCCTATTTTAAAGGGATTCAGAAAGACAACGTAACAGTTTCTACATGTTTCAGAGAAATCAGGGGTTTATTTTAACAAGTATTGTGTATGGCACAGCAGTAACAAGAAACGGACTTCCAGTGCAACTGCAACACCAGGACTTGGACTATTTCCCAGTTAGTGCCTACTTCCCTGATGCTCAAGGGGAACTGTATTCTTGAATATGTCTACTGAGTTACTGTGAGTTGCTTTACTGGGCTGTTCCTGGAGCAGTCCCTCCAACTTTTATTTATATTCTAGCTTTTAAATAGTTTTAATGCCAGTTCTATTAATGGAAAATCTGTAAGTTGGTTTAAAGACAAATGCAACTGTGTCACTCAGTGTATAAACCACTTAAATTGCCATGTATATATGTTTTAAGTTCCTTCCGTAAGACCATGGTTTTTATAATTTTCAGAACTTTAGCTTTTAAATTTTTTCAATTTTAAATTTCTTTGGTGCCAGACACATTCCCTCTTTCCAGTATTAAGCAAGATAGAATAAATTTATTAATTAAAATGGCTCACTGTACATATATATATAATATATACCTTTCTTCTCTTTCCTTCTTCAACTCCACATGTACAATAAACCCTGTTTATACAACTATGGGAACTGTCTTAATAAATTTTGAAATTACCCAGCTGGTAGAGTGAAATAAATTGAATTTTTTTTTAATTTAATCTGGATTTTTTAATAGCACATGCACTACTGTAAGTGACTTGTCATTTTGAGAGAATTTAACAATACTGTGGCTGGCTTACCAGCAGTCACATCCTTGGCAATGTCTACCTTGAATATTTCCAACATGTTAATGCAGAAGAGATGACTGGTTAAAGAAGCTTGTGTTTAGTATGTGTTGTCTTATGTTCAACAAATGGGATTAGGCAACTCTTAAATAGCTACACTTCACTGAATTGAAAAAAAAAATCCCTGCTTAGCTTCTAGAATTTCTTTAAATTACTACTTTTGTATTTTACCAGCTGTGACAGCCTCACTATATTAGTGCTTCTGTAAAATGTCAAAGCCGTTCTGACTGGAGTCAGTATGTACATAATCTTCCTTCTGAACTGTGCTTGAAGCGTAATGGGCTGGGAACTAAAAATAAACTTTTTTTTCTTCAGTAAATTTCCAGTAATAGTAACTTCTCTATGACTTACACATTATTTCAAATAGCTTTTATCTAAAACTAACCCAAATGTAAACAGTGGTCTCATGACTAAGTTGGTGTTTCATTCCAGATAAAAGGAAGTTTTGGCTGGCTTTGATACTCTCCATTTGCAAATTCTGACTGACATTAATTTTCAGTCTTCTCGTTTTTCCAGGCATTTTAATAATTGGTTTCATGGATCTTCCCAGAAAGATGCTGTTTAATAATGTAACTGTGCAGGATAAGTTCAAGATACTCAAACACTGCATTGCCTTCAGTGCTGCACCACTCTGTGCTGTGAGCTCGTCAACGTTCCTGAGAGCTCTTTACTATAACTGTATAACTGTCCATGCTTTTGCAGGACCTGAACTATTACCAGCTTACCTGCAAAACTCATCAACTCCCCAGAAGGCTTGGAGCCCTAAGTAACTGTGGGATGGTTTTCAATAAAACTAGTCGAGCTATACTACAGTGACTTAAGACACTGCTGTTTCATGGCACGTACCAGGGCTTAAAACCCTTCTAGAAATTTAAGTTCTGTGACAACAAAACCACTTACAGCTACAGCATTCTCTGCCTGCTCATCTGAGTACCTTCAACACCTAAATGATTTCAAAAACCCCACAGTGGGCCTAGGACTTTTATAAAATCACTTTCAGAGTCACAGGTAAGCAGCTGTGAATAGTTAGAGCAGGATAAGGGAATATGTAACTGAAGTCAATTCTACACTGACAAACACAAAAAAGCGTTTTCTTCAAATATAGCTACAGCCATAGGAGTAGTCAAGCAACTACCCCAGTAAACTCAGCATTATGGTTTCACTTTTCTCTTGCCTCAGCTGTATGGCAGTCAAATAGCAGAAGAATCCTTGTGGAGGACACTTAAACTTCACCAGTGATGGCAGACTTAAGGTACAATTCAGCTTGAAAATCTGCTACAGGCAGTGTGTAACAAGACAAACATTCTGGTAGGGCTGACTTTGTTTAAACTGCTTCTGCACCAGATAACTGAGTTAAACTATTTCTGCATGGGGCTAATAGTTTTAAGTCAGATAAAACACTTAATTTTTGTGCATTTTGTCTCAAATAACCACTCAATCAGAACATACAACAACTCTGAAGTTAGACTGTGTACCTGTTGAGAACGAGGAGCTGATTTAAGTTCCACAGCAAAAAGATATGCAGCTTTGTCTTAGCTGACTCCTGTACAGAAGCACTCAAGTGAGTTTACAGTAGTCTGCTTTTCTCTGAATGAATGTTAATTTTTGAATAGCCCAAAGAAAATCCTGACAGACGACAATCTTTAAGTTTTTGAAGTTCCATTACCAACAAAAGATAATTTCACCAATCCAAAAGTTTTTCATCTTTATTTAAACATTCAGAAATGAGATTTGAAATTAAACTCTCTGAACAAACACATCTGGCTTCTTTGCCAGGTCGAAGTAAAAGCTCCTCTGAAGGTCCTTTGGTTGTCAAGGTCTAGTTACATCAGTTTTATTACTGTTACAAGATCCACAGTTATCAGTGAATTCAGTTCAACTGTCTGTTTGCATAGTGCAGAGATGCAGTGAAACAAATCAAGTATTCCATTTGGATGACTCAGCTTCGTAAATTTTGGCCTGTGGAATAGTCTTGTTTCCATATGAACTCTTCCAGGTATTCGTTTCCCCCACCGCAGTTGTCAGCACAAGTGTACACCACCAGCGTTCCCCAGTCAATGCTCTCTCCAAGGCTGTCAACCTGAAGGTGGTTCAGGAGCTGTGGCATAATCTTCAAGCAAAACAAAAAGGTTTAGAGGCAGGCCACAGTGTTCTCCCCTCTCCCTGCTTCTCTTCCTGAAGAACAGTCCTGCATTTGGTTTAAGAGAATTTATGTTCTCTTACACCAAAATCCAAACTGAAGCTACTCTGTATGCAGCAGCTCAAATAAAATAAAATTGGAATTCTGTATAAGTTTTATTTGATGTTATAAGCCTTGCCTGGTCTGTGAGCCTCCCTCCATTTGAAACTCCCTTAATAATAACTATGTTTTGCCTTTGCATGACATTGTGTTGACTATATATACACCTCTAGCATTCAAAATTCTATAGCTGAGTACTTCCAGCCAAACTTACTTACAATTCACATCACAAAGTCTTTTTTTTCTTAACATACAGTGCTCGATTCCTGTTACTTAAGAGATGGTTCCATATTCACAGGTGCACCATTCCACGGATAGTACAAATTGCCTGATGGGAACTTACCTTCTATATGTGAAATTCTTCTGGGAAAAAGCACTTAAAAGAGTAAATAAAGGCTCCATACAATCATTTAGCATAGTTAGTTTGTAGCAACTTCAACTTACAAGCCAACACCTACAAAATTAGCTAATTAGTCCTGAAATACATTACCTGTACACTGTATTATTTTTGAATGAGTGTACATACCTGGAATTCAAATATCCTTTTGGTACCACATACACAATCTGGGATATCATTTTCTTCAGGCCTGTTGTCACCTGACACCCAGAGTGGACCTTCTCCTCCCCTGCAGTATCTAATAATCTGAAATATAGCAGAAGTTCAAGTTCTCATGACTGTCTTTTCATCTTGGCATAAAATTGCTATTTAGTGACATGGACAAAACTGTAGATGGAGCAGAAAAAGGTCAGTTCCTTGAAGTAATAACCATGGCAAAATATCATTTGCAAGTGTGGTATTCTAAATAAGACAGGTTGTTTATATGAGTTTTCTTAACTATGTGAATCATGCAAGTATTCATATCGCATTTTTTCAGTGATCCAAGGATAAGTTGCAGTGATTTGTGTTTCTCTAATCAAGGGACCTGGAAATGTGAGGTTGTGTATGTTAGTCTCAAGACAGAAAGAGCAGCTTGATAATTAGCACACAGAACTGCACACAAAGTGAGGAATGCAATCCAGATCTCACTGTTTGCAGGTCTGCAGCTAAATGCAAGCAGACTATCCTAATGTCCAAGAAGGTATTTTCAGACATATCCTTTGTTTTTCTGTTACTAGCAAATCAGGCATTATCAACAAGAGGACACTTGGGCAGATCAGTCAGTACAGGGATGGTCAGAGAGTGAGGCAAATACCTAAAGCAGAGAAGGGAACAGACTCAAAGTCTTCTACTTTCTGCGCGTGTACCTTAACCCCTCAGCTACCAGGCAAAACATGGAGAGAATTTCTTCCTCCACCACCTTCATGGACTTAGGCCTGTGTCTCCTCTAAATGAAACCAGGGACCATGCTTTTATTTGACCATGTAGCTTTTTTCACCCTTTTGTAGTAACAAGAAATAGCATGGGGGAGCATTATGTTTTAAACAGTGGAAATTTTAAAGCCATGACTTAATTCCTTCAACCTGGAAAAAAGCCAAACCACCCTTCAATGCAGCTGGTGACAATGACAGAGCTCTTCTCTGCAGTTTTCTTTCTGCTGAGAAGGAAAGCCAAGAGGACCACAGGCTGGGGAACAGCGCAGTGGTTCACCATGTCCTTTGGTTAGAAACACATCACAGGATGGCAGGTCCTTCTCACATTGTGGGGCTTCAGCACCACGTGCCATCTCATCCTGACCAACTGCCGTTTACGATGGATGAGCAGGTGCTAAACTCTTACTTCAGCACAAATTAAGTTCAGCACATAAGGAAGATGAGGGTGTGTTGGTTACATGTGAGGAGAATGAGGAGGCATCCCCATTTCTAACTAGGTACAAAAGGCTACCTGTACCAAAACATGGTGCAGGTGCAGCAGGATGCTGTGCCAAAACTGCTAAGTTCTAAGGCTGCCCCATCTGACCTGCTCTGGTTCGGCAGCTACTTGTTCTTTGAATATCTGGAAGATCTTGTCTTCTTCAGTCTCACGTTTTGCCATTGCTTCCAATGTCTCTTCATCTAAGGATTGAAATGCTTCACCTAAGCAAGAAAAAAGAACAACAAAAGTTACAGGCTAATATAAAATAGTAAAAAATTTAAAACAATATTAGCACCTGTAAATTCATTTTGCTTCACAAATCATTCTTGGCATAAATGTCTCTAAGATTTTTTTTTCTTTTTGTGGCACGTTAAGATTTGGTCCCACGCAGGTCCATTTACAAGTTTTAGTTGCATTTTAAACATAGATGTCAGTACTGGAACAGTGGAAAGAGAAGGAGTTGATCTACCAAAGTTTATGGCTCCCAGCAGGTATCACTGAGACTTGCAGAACATCAGAAGCTTCTGGATATGACATTTGAAAAAGGCTACCCATGCTGTGCATGTGCCAGACTTCAGTTTTGAGCACTGAAGAGTGTATCTGTTACACTCCAACACTCAAGTCAACTTGGGGCACTAAACAGTCTTGAGACAGCTTTGGACCACAGTAAGGGACAGCTGGGAAGCCAGCATCCTTCCCTAGCACCACCACAAACTCTCCACCTTGGGTGCATTCAAAGTTGTGGTCACTGCAAAGACATCATGAATTTAGGGGGAGCAGAGAGGAAGGAGCCTGCACTTCAACTGCTTAATTCAAGGTCAATTAAAATACCCTCAAAACAGTTTTCTTCTAGCACAGACAAGGAAATTTTAAGTATTTAATATAAATTAAGAGAAATTGAACTAAGTCAAGCCAAAACAACCTAACTTCATCTCTTGATTCCAACAGCATCCAGCAGCAGGTGCTCAGGGTCCCATCTTTCTCACTTGAGTTGTTCCTTACCAATGGAAAGCACACAGGGACACATGTAACTGAGCTATCTGCAGCAACAGCTGCTTCAACAGCTCCTGGGGTCGGAGCTTGTTGAGTCTCTCCCGTAAAAGCAACTTATATTACCAGATGTCTGCAACAACCTTGCATCGCAAATGACTGCAGATTTAGCCTTTTTTTCACCAGTAGTTTACAATGAGCATTTAAAAATCACAGTATTTTATATTTTAAAGATGTGATACCAGGCATCACTGGGAAGATTTAGAGGCAGCATTTTATTTCTGACCTGCACTGCCTGCAGCTCCAAGTTTCTCTTGTTCTTTCGTGTCCTTTGATGTATCTACAGCTCCTTGTTCATCACCAGGATCTACAGTGCTGTCAGCAGGTAACTCTGGTTCCTCGGGTTCTATCAAAATTTCATACTCTGGAAAAAGGAATTCGTTGTACTCTGGAATTGCATCCGCAGAGTCATCTACAAAACAGAAGACAGATACCACTTCACAATGTCATCTCGTATTTCACGTCCTTCTCCCCAAAAGCCACACAGCAAACTACACAGCAGAAACACTGCATGAGCAAGAACGATTTACATCACTGCTAGACCTAACTTGAAGGTAAGAAACATTGTTACATTAAGGACAGTGGAAAGCTACAACAGGCGTCGTATTGCTTTGAACCTCCGTAAATCCAAGTGATGTGGGAGGCAGACTGAACAGTGTTAGCTGCAGTATTCAAGAACCCAAAGCCGGCAGCTCGGTGCGGCACTGACCACAGGCTAGCACGTGTTTCGAGATCCCCCGTCTCCGATGGCCGCGGACCCACCTCCGGCGGCGAGCTGCCCGCAGGCGCGGCGGTGCCCGCTCCGCCAGTCCAGCGCCTGGTGCTCGGGCCCGCAGTAGGCGGCGCGGCG
>VZRJ01002795.1:132676-152731 GCA_013397565.1 Ptilonorhynchus violaceus
CGCCCGGCCCCTCCGCCGGCGCCGCAAAGCCCAGCTCCACGCCGGGAGCCATGCTGCCTCCCGCCCGACGCCACGCTCCCAGACGGACGGGCGCTGCGCTGGCCCCGCCCAGCTCGGCCCGCCCGGCTCCGCCCCGCCCCTGTCCCGGCTTCGCTTTTGTAACGCGGCAGCAGCGGGAGGACTGGCAAAAAGAAAACCCTGGACACCGCAGTCAGCGGTGGGACGGGGGGAAGAGAGGACAGACACGTTAACGACGCTGCTTTAATTCAATGTTTAAATATAACATTCATCAAGGAATTAAAATAATGCCAAGCTGCCTTAAAAAAAAACAACAAACCAATAAAACCCACCCAAACAAAAAATACCAAAACGCAAAACCCCACACATTTATCAGTTCTAGTTATTGCCTAAGGTTTGATTTGTGCTCTTCATTCATGAGGGCCTTGCCTTGCATTTCGCCAGCCAGCATTTTTTTTCTAAATATTAATTTTAATAGCAAGTGTTTTAATTCCCTGTTACATTTTCACATCCATGAAATATTTGAAACCAATCACATTCCTGTTACAAGTCTAGAAAAATGTATTTAGGTAGCCATTACTGTGCACATCTCTTTAAATATTTATAAAAACAAAAGACAATGTTTAATTTGTTTTAAAAAACAAAACACAGTGAGGATGCAAATACACCTCTAAGCCCCTCAGCAGCAATTCCTAAGTGGTAATGGAGAGCCATCCAGCTGAAGAAACACTTCTGTGCCTCCCATGCTTGCAGGCTGGCTGGGCAAGAGGGGAACCTTGCCTGCTCCCATCCCTGCTCCGGTGGGGTAGTGGTCCATATCCTCAGCAGGAGCTTACTTCCACTCACAGCATCAGGGACCACTTAGAGTCGTGCAGCCACAGGTTTCCGTACAGGTATCCGAGCATCTAACAAGAAAACCCACACCGAACACTTCTTATCAACAGGCTGTGAGCACCATGCCACTTGAACAGCTTCTTTATTTCCCTTGGTCACTGGGTTGTACAGTGTGTGAAATAAAGAAGGGAGATTCAAAGCTGCAGCTAGTGACACCAGAAAAAGTATTGTGAAAAAATATTACTAGGATTTTTATACAGTTAAATCTATGGACTGACTAGGGAAAATGCACTACACCTAATGTATGTCCATTGTCCAAAGTAATTTATTACTTGGGAAGCTCTCTTTAAATTAATTAGAGCACACTTACCAAACATGTCCAGGATTTTACTAACAGCCTCTTGATTTACATTGTAAGTGAATCCATTGGACCTACAGTTCAAAAAAAAGAAGTTTATTCAATGAATATTTCTTATTCCTGTCATTTCTACACAAATAATCTGAATTAAAACATTTTTATAATTACATAATATTTTTCATCCTACCAGCAGAGATATTAAATTTAAGGACACGTCAGACTTCTACTCAAGAACAGTCACGGTTTGTTTATCTTTTCTCTTGTTCACAGTCCTCCCTCTCTTCCCTCAATTTTAACTGAGGACAACTGCATGAAGATAACGTATTTGTTTGTTTTGAATCACGTATTTTTCAAGACTCTCTCACTGAAACAGAACCAAATCTTCATCTGATGTCAAACTCTGTTGCACTTAATTTATTCCTTTTATTTGAAAGGGGAATTTAGCTATAGACATCTATCTCAACCTATTCAGTTTATAAAGAGAGATGTAAGGAAATAGCTCAGGGTCATCAGCTGTCAACTGTGTTCTGTGAAACACTCAAGCCACTGCAGGGACTTGATGTACTGGGGACTTCCACAGCCATACTTCTAAATACAACACAACACAAATTAATTTGATAATAAAATTATGCATCATACAACAATTGGTGGGTTTTAATTTTAGGCCTATAAACCAGGAACTGTGTTGAAAGACTTTAAGCTTTCAGTTAAATTGCTTTGAGATGAGTTCAGTGCTGTTCTCCCCCATAACTAGCAGTATTCTGGATTACTGCTTACATTGCCTAACGAAGCTTATTGTAACACACAAAGTAATTCTTCTATTACAAATAAGCAGTGCTGTTCTGTTTATCAGAACCTTGGGAGAAAAGTGAAAAACCAAAAGGTAAAGGGAGTCAGAAGCAGCCTACTAGTGAGTTAATGAATTTTGTTGCTAGGTCCCACAGCAGTCTTTTCACTATGAGAGCGTGCCACTCCACTACTACAACGTGTACAGAAAGGAACTCCCGGGTCTTCACCAAAACTCCAGTAAATCCAGTCAATCTCTGGTGCTCAGGCAGAGTGGTGTGGGAGTTCTTCTGTTCTGCTTCACACAAAGAGCTCAGACATTAAGAATTGCCACTAAGACTACACACTGGTTTCTATACACCAAAAAGCCAACGTTACTTACGTTTTCTTCTTTTTCACTGCACCCAGTTGCACAAGAGCTGATAAGGCATTTTTCTGCATGTCAGAAGACAGCGCTTCATAACACTGCGTACTCCCTACAGAGAAACCAGAAACGCAATTCAAATTTTATAATTTTCAATGAACAGGCTACTCTTGTAAAATCACATTGCATAACAGCTGTACACACCCCTCTCGAGAAGTTGAAAAACAAAGTTGCGGACTCCAGGTATAAACTGCTTCTCGGTAAATGCTTCTTTCATTTCCTTTGAGAGGTATCTGAAAATTAACTAACATTTTAAAGAAAATTAGCATTCCTTTCTTTTTGATTGTCAGCTGCTTACAAATTACAAACAGACATGTAAGTAATACTATTCCACTTTGAAAAGCATAGGAGAGGAACTCAAAAGGTATCATTGCATAGGGCATCTGAAAGGTTTTTTTACTGTTTTACAGGTAAGAGAACCCCAATATTAAAATAAGGTTCAGTATTTCTATAATACTTACTTTAGACATTAATTTTACATTCCTGTTCTTGCAATCAAAAACAGTGTAATTTTTTTTAAGCAATACCTGTTTAACAGATGGGAAAACCCAGGCAAATCAGTATAGTTTTGCCCAAGTCACACATCAGATCACTAACAGACTCCACTATGTTAAACATCTACAGTCCCACCAATCTGATGCTGACATACCCGAGATTTTAGGCTTCTGGGTTTGTATATATTCCTTACTACGGGAATGTAAATGTTTAATCTTATTAAAACCTTGGAAAACCAAAAGAATTTAAAGAGATATAGATGCAATTAATGGCTCCCACAAAAGCTATCAGATGGGAGATGCAAACATGTTTCCACACCTGGCAGGACAGCCCACATAAAATGAATTAAGCAAGAGCTCCTCATAAAAAAGAACAATGAACCTGGTAGCAGCACACTCCCTATGAATATTATAAACCCACAATGAGCCATCACATTACAAGGTAGTTACTGCTTTAGTAAACCGGAAAAGGCTGAGCCAAAAGCTAAAATAGGGATCCTAGGGGGAGGGTGGTGATAAAGATTTATTACTGCTATTTCTTAACTCCTGCATTTCCCAGCCATGAAAACAGTCACTATTTACACTGCAGGAAGTATCACCGTTCTCTTAGTTTCCCTATAATACACAGGGGAAAAAAAGATAATTTTCTGAAGGACAACATACCTGATAACCTTCCACGAAAGGTCTGAACATAGCTGACAAGAAAGACACTGTACCACTTCCTTTGTCAGTAGGGTAAATCTCCTGTTGACTCGTTTGAATGGCATCACATTTTGTGAGCAGAAAACATCCTTCCTCAAAATCCTGGGTGAGAGATGCATAACTGAAATTCTAACACTTAGAGGAAGTGTAGCTACCATTTCCCACAAAATCAAAAACAGAAACCACAACAGGGCACCACTTCCATTTCTAAACAGTTCTCAAGAGACTTGAACCAAAATTGTCCTATCTACCAGAAATACCCTGATAAAAAAGCACTGGGAACACGTTCTTAAACACAGCAGTACCTCAATGCACAACAGGCCTTGGCACAAAGGAAGTGGCCCTAGCTGCTATTGCAACTGCCAGTCTGAGCTCCCTCAGCATTTTGTCAAAATAGGGTCAGGTTGTTTTTTCTGTGGGTGTTTCTTATTTATTTATCTATTTTTAAAGTAAGGGTTTGCCTTTACCTCATGTCCACTTTTTGCAATAAATGACAATACAGTTCACAGACCTGCCCTCCACCAAAGAGACAACAAAATGGCCAAAAAGTTACAAATTATGGAAATGTCAATGACAAAACGGGGGATAGATAACACAAGGGGATGGGAAACAGACATGACAGACACACGAATGAAGCGGTTGGTGGTTTCCCTGCTACATTCTGCTATTTCAAAAAAGCTGCAAGAGGCAACAATTGCTAACAAATAAAACTAAACAGTGTCAATCAGCCTTTAAAAAAGGCCCAATTCGCTTCTCTTATATGTAAAAATCTGTAAGATTTTAATATATTTGCAAGTCTTGAATATTCTTATAAAAATTATGCTTCTCTTTTTTAAAGCAGGAAAGATCACAACTATCACCATCATATATTTGACCTTTGATTTTGAGCATTGATAAAAATCACATACAATCGGTTTAAAATCCACATATAAAACTATATATACCAATTAATATTCGGTATGATGGTAAACCAGTTTTTTTACTGATAAACTTGTCCTCACCTGCATTTCAAGCTGGCTGGATCAGAGCCAGCTCTGACCCAGCAGGTTTGTGTACAAACTGACAGAGCAAGTCCTGCAGAGAGCCAAGTGCTACCTGCAGTTTTCCCAGCTTGCCTGTATCCAGCTGTGTTAGGGGTGGACACAGGCACATCGAGCCCTGGAATAAGGCAGTGCGCAGGAACAGTACTGGCTTTGTCTAACTGATGGTTGCATGGGGCAGGATGTAAAATGAGGGAGAATTCTTTTCAAGCAAACACGATGCAACTAAAGCTTCCGTAAGACTCTAAGAGGAAATTATTATGCCACTAGGCAAGTTTTCACTTCAAAAACCTTCACAGGCTGCACCTCGACAGCATTTACACCTCATTTAAAAGACTGCGTTACATATATTTTTATATTTGTGCAGAAAGACTGGTAACTTTATGCAAAAAAGCCAAACTTCTTCTACAGTTCATTTCAATAGTTCAGAATTGGCCAATTCCAGGATTCTTACATTTTTTACTGGAATGGGGAAAAAAACTGCATAAGCAACCTTGTGGATTCAGACAATAATTTGCAACTAACTAAACGACCCCCTTTTAAGTTCTCCCTCTTATTTACAGATCAAGGTGATTATTGCTGTAGGTGTTTATCACAAAGCACTTGTTTGGCAGAGCCTTGAAATCTGATGCTGTGTTAGTTGGCTCCATTACTGTCTTTTTGTACAAAGGATGCTTTTACCTTCAATGAAATGCCAGGAAAGAAGATGAACTCATCAGAAAAAACATCTCTCAAGAAGCTGAAGCAGCTATAGACTTCCTCTGAAAAAAATATTGTAAATGCAAGTGAAAAGCCATTTACTCCTTATTTGAGAAAGCACCTACTTCAAATAAAATATGGACTTGACATTAAAAGCACACATACAACGGCAGAAACCACCAAAACAGAACAGCAAATACTCAAAGCACTTGATTCAACTGTTAAGAAAAGGAAAGAGTAGGGGCTTGTAGCTTCGCAGAACATGCTTTAAATGCCACATAATTAAATCCTGCAAAAGGAACAAAGGATAAACAAACAAAAAAAAGGCAAGCAAAATATCCCCATGTCCTCCCAACACATGCACGTTATCCCATGGACCTTATCCCAAGTACAACAGTGTGACATAGCTCCCGCTAGCAGTCACAGGAACCTCGTGCTCCTCTCCCAGCTGATGGCACAAGGAGCAAAGCCAGCAGCTTCTCAGAGCCCCCGTGTACCTTTTCTGAAGCTGGGTGTCATCTGCAAGGCGACTGCCACCAGGGACGGGCGCACGAAGATGTTCAGCAGCTGGTTCCTGTACGTGGCGCACATGAGCAGGGCCAGCGCGTGCCTGAAGACGATTTCCCCCACGGCTCCATCTTCCACTCCCTTGTCATTCAGGACCACGTGGCCATCGACAAGGCGAGCGATGTTGGAATGTAGGGTGAGGCCGGACAGGACTGCTTTTTTGGCACACAGGTTATCTAGCAGGAAAAGCCAACACTCAGGAAGACGCAAAAGGGAGCATAACTCTATTGAAACAGCCTAAAATACACCAGTATTTAATTTTTATCACTGAAGACCAGTTACTACACCGAACATTCAGTTAGAAAGATGTTCCAAAATAATCCATACCAGGAATTGGCAGACTAGGCATAGTATGACACGGAGAGAACAAATTTCAGACATTTCTATAAATAAAACACTTTGAATTCTTCCACTTGCTAACAATGATGAATACTTCCTTTGTCTCTGGAACAAGTGTTCTGAGCCTCCAAATATAAAAAGGATAGATCTGTTTGATGGATACATTCATTAGTGAGGAAATGGAGACTATACTTCTGCCTAAGCATTTCTGACATTACAGTTATTGAATCAGAGGTACAGGTCTTTATAACCTTTTTTCATCAACTCTCATACATAAGGAAGGTCTCATCCCAAATTAAATTTATAGAAATCCTAACTTAAATATTGTTACATAACAGATCTACTCAATGAGAAACATTCCCTGCATCAAATTGGAATCAATTTGGCAAGCAAGGAAAGAAGTAACAAAAACTTCTTATTGAACACTGAAAATACACTGTACATGTTCACAGCACCACAAGCATATCAAATCAATATAGCCCCTGACAGAAAAAAACACCATATCCTTTTCCTTTAACAAGGATTTCATGTAGAATCTCCTTGCATCTGGCTTACTTCTTCAGCCTACTTTGTTCCAGTTTTGCTAAAGCTTCCAAGTTTCTCAATGCAATAGGAAGCAGAAGTCCAAGCAAGTAATTTTGTAGTTCCTGTTTTGAATATAAAATTTCTAACAGCCAAGCAAATGTTCTGCCTGTAACAACCAACCAACATGACAAAGGCAGAAACAACCAGCTGTTCAGAGACAGAAGAATAGACAGGGTACATGTAGTTGCTGCATCATCAAATTAGCCTTTAAAATGTATTTATTCTTTCCAATTATTGACAATCCAAACCAAAACAACAAACCCTGTTTCTATGCAACTGATGCCTCGAGCACAGCCAGCACACTCCAACAAAATCTGCTCAGCTGTTGTCACGCCTCTATTTTATTACCATGCCTATTTGCTATTCCCTGACTACATCACTACTCTACTAAAGCAAAAGCTTATTCATTGTTGCTAAGAAAATAAACAAAATAAATAAGCAATCCTGAATGTGGTATGTTTGTCAGCTTACTGGTAGTAAGATTCTAAGTGTTGTTTAAATATTGCCATGAAATTCTTGCTTTTACTAGTCTGGCAGAAGCAGACCTTGTGTGCACTCCCTGCAGTGTGGATCCCTGAAAGAAGTGGTTTTCTTCCAGAGGTGACAGCTCTATTACACCAGTAGCCTCCTCCCATTTCTTTATTGCAGTATCGAGAAGGATCCTTGATTATACACAGGACTACAAAAGCAAAGATCCGTGGTTTAAGTCTACCTACAGTGGAAAGGTAAATGTATTTTCATTACACAATATTTTTCTTTGCTAGCTTTACCACTTCCATCCTGAGGCTGTGAAATTAATTGCCTGTGTCACTCTGGCTCGCAGAGGGAAGTTTAAAACAGAAAGTGTGAAAGCACAATCAAACCTTTCAGCAGCCAATATATACATTAAAGACTGTGTGTATGTAAGTATATAAATAAAACCACCAAAGAAGCCTTCTCTCCAAAAGTCATCATTGTTTCTGGAGATAAAATGAAATTTAAAAATAAACAGACAACTGAAGAGTTTTGATTTTCTCTCACCCATTTGTTTCTGGTTCTTTGCACCAGTAACAACTTATACCATAGTCAATATCAAGCAGTAAACGTAGCATTACACCAAGGAACTGCTGCAGATCAGGCAAGTGCTTGTGACTTGCATAGAGTTTGGAAAGACAGACACTAGACAAATCTTAGTACTCTAATAAAGTACCTTATAATTTCCCCCTCATGCCACATTTCATGATACAACAGTAAAATATCTGTTCTGCTTGTTTTTCAAAGTATTATCTTCTTCAACAGGTTAAGTCAAAACTTGTCAGGTTTTAGCATAATTTTTAGCATATTCTAAAATCCATTTGCAACTCTGAGAAAATGTTCTGTAAAGATGTCAGCATACATTGCTTCCACAGAAATATAATTCATCCTTCATAAGCAACAAGAAGAACAGAAACAACACTTTCTCTGCATACCAGGCCATTCAATGAAGCCTCCAAAAGTCTGTGTTAAGCCTTTAAGCCACAGGGTCTTTTCTATTAGAAGTTCAAATTCCATGGCTGGTAGATTCTGGAGCAGGACAGCAGCAACTAGCACCCAGGGGCTCAAAACCATGTTTTCTATTTGCAGGAGCTCCATTTTATAAGCTACGTCACTGACAAATTCTTGGATATCCTCAGAGGGCTTTTGGGGAAGATGCCTGAAAAAAACAATGCAATTTAAGGTAAGGAGCTCAAAATTAGGAACATAAATCACATGCCTTTTTATTTCTTCCATACTGCTCCCAGATCCATAACTTTACACCACCTAACATCCGTAGTGTGATTCCATGTGCCATGTAAAACAGAAGTATAGAGCAAAACATCAGTAGCTTCATGACAGTACCTGAAGCACAGATCTCTGTATTGATGCTGTACATTTGTTATCTTCAAACAAAACTCAAAAGCACTATGTTTTACATAACAAATTGCAAAAGCCACACAATCCAGTCACAGCTACATCTCCCTGACACACGATCACTTAACATTTTGCAGGAATAAGGCAAGAAGGGAGAAAAAAGTGAAAATGTTAAGTGGCAAAAGCATCAAACTCTCAGAAAACTGAGCTTTGCCAGGTACAGGCATCATTACATTTTAAAATGGCATCTTCTCAACACAGGGCAAAGCCATGCAAGTGACAATGCATTTCAGAAACACTGATTCACAAGCATGACAAGCCTCTGCTCAGACAAAACAGGTTCAGCAGTCTGAACAGTCAGATGGAGGGAGGTGAGAGAAGATGAAAACAAAGTACAAGAGAACATCTTAGTAAGTTCACACAGGTGCGGACTAAACAAGTATTTTTTCTGTGCATACACCATGGAAAGACGTGATACCTGGGAACCAAATTGTATGGGCACCGACTGATCCTCCCAGATGCCAAGGTTCTAAGGGATACTGGCTGGCCAACATAAATATGTATGGTACCAAAATTGTCACTGAGGATTCTTCTGGCTTTTAACAACCCCTGTGAAAATGGGAAGAGGAAAACTCAAATTCCGGTGCTACAGGGTGTGTATACAGCCACTTCTGTTTTTAAGGAATTTACATACAGATGTAGATTCTTTGGGCTTTGGGACTCCTAGGAGTTCATATGCATAGAGAGATTCTTCTAATATCCTCTCATAGCTGATGCTGATGGGAACAAGGTATGTGTCAAAGACTTCACGTTTAAAAAAGGGTTCCATCACTATGCTGAGAAGACCTGCAAATTGGGGGGAAAAAAAAGTGAATCACCTGCCTTTTTCAAAGACGGAAAAGCAACTGCAATTTAACTTCGAAAAAGATATCTCTGCATTTTAGAAACTGCTAACAGGTATGCACTGTGCCCGTTCTCTCCTCAAGCATGCAGAAGCAAAAGACATTGCCCAAGCTTTAAAACAGAAGGTAAATGGAAGCAAAGCTTTTGGACAGCTCTTTGTGCTCTTTTCAGCAGCACCGCTCTGTGCTCACACAGCATCTTCCTTCTAAAGATTCCCCATTACTTCTACAGTTAGGATTACATTATTTCTCTGCTGGCCAGGGGATGCCTATTGTCTGGGAAGAAAAGGGTGAATGAAGAATTACTGAATGTAGCACACAGTGGGGCAAAGGGAGCAAAAGGAGTGCAAGTGCCATGTGTTGCTGTTCTGTGCATGTCCTTGGAATCCAGCCATAGTGTTTTCCAGTACCCTGACAGACTTCACTAATTTCCCTCTACTTTAACATCCCTTTTCATCTGAAGAACTCACAAAGCATGTAGCCACTAATGAAAACACTAAAAATATTAAGAAGCTCCAAATCTTCAATAAACATACCAAATTTTGGAGTCAGAGTCTTGGCAGTGCGGCTTCTAGTCCCCTCAAGGAAAAATTCAATTGGGGCATAGCCACTCTTCAAAAGTAAAACAAAAACAAAAAACTGGTCAGAGAAACATCTCTTCTTCATTGCCCACAAATAGTTTTAAGTACTTCAAATGTAAGTAAGTTGGTTTTTTTAATGGAAGACACATATATCTAACTTCAGTCCTCTCTAAGCCTACACTCATCCATTGTATTTGCCACACCATACAGCTTAATTAAGAAAAATATTGTGTCTGTCATGAGATGTGGACACACAATCCAAAGCAACTGATGAGCACTAATTTATCACTTACTCCTGAACTGTAATAACAGAGTGCACACATGGTCTTCACCTACAGCAATTCTGAGGTAAAAAGCCTTTAATCAAATCACTGTGAAGACTTTCAATCACACAGTCATAACATCCTGCATATGTCACAGGAATTGTTCCATCAGAGTATTTCTTAACCATATATTTTGAGAGTTCAGCAATTTATTTACCCTCAACATCGTTTTTACATATTCAGCAAACACTGCCCAGTAGAGTCTGTTCCCACCAAAAGAACGTCGCATGAAAAAGGCACCTGCCCTTCGTAGCAGCTCACCAACTACTTTCATTCCTAGGAAATCTGAAAAACAACCAAAGAAAAAACAAAACCACACACACAAAACTTATTGATTAATATCAGCCAACAGAATCAACCATGTTCTCTAAAACACTGATTACCAGAATACAGAAGATCTCTTTCAAGGATTCCATTGTTGCCAATACATTTATTTGCTTTCAGAGTGCCTAGCAAGACTTATATAGACAAGAATGGCATATTATAATATGCTTTCAAGTTTTTTTTAAGCTGCATTCACTTAGAGCAATTTACTGTCACAATTTAGATGGCCAGAGTTCAACCATAATAAAGATTAAGTTTTTGAAGCACATATTCTCACTCATCTTTAGAAAAAAGCAGTTGCTACTGAATGTATCCTGGAAGACACAGAAATTAACCAGCCACTTAAACCATATTAGACCATCTACAATCCTGACTCATCACTCTGAGGGATGTACACCAAACCAGCTAAAAGGTTTTTATAGCTTTTTAGTTTTAAGCAATGATGGTCAATGCTTAACTTATCAAAAGCAGGAAACACTTAACATTAACAAATTTCTTATGGAACCATTTAAAATGAGTCTACACATCAGCTGGCCATTGCCACTTCAACCTGTTTGCCACTTCATCTATTAAACACTTGAGAACAGATACTCACTCGGCAAGATAAATTCACAATTCTATTTGCAACGCTGACAATGACTGCCTTGAAGATGTCACAGGTGTCAGAAACAATCCCAGCACCAGCCAGATTCCTGCCAATGTACTCTATGAGGATGTACTAGAGAGTTATCGGCAGCTGTTACCTTCCCTTAGCTAATTCCCACAGATCTATCTGTAGGCTACTTGAAGCCAAGAGATAACAAAGCAAAGGCACTTACCACCTACCTCAGGAGAGTCTCTCCACTCGGCACAAGTACCACTTTTGAGAGTGAGTTTGTAAACCACATCTTGTGAACCTCTAACATGATTGCAGTAAATACAACTACAACCACAGAGAACTGTATTTTCTCCAGAGGAATTTAAAATAATACACACATGCAGGCAGCATCAAGCCACAAGCCCCTAATTCTTTAGGAGAACTTTGACCCTGAAGGACCCAAAACACTCAAAAATTTTAATCACTAAAAAAATCCTTGTAAGCTAAACTAATAGTATCTTAAGATGCCATTTTGAAGTCCAAAACTCAAAAACACTCTAATCCAAGTCAGCAAAGGATTACACCAATACCTGTGACAGCACATGAGCAGATTCTGAACAATACACAACAGGCAACCTGCAACATCTTGATCAAGGCAGCTGTAAAACATCAACTTGGGAATTCCCCAGAATCTAACCTGCATCGCCCAGATGCAAACTCTAAGACCAGGGGAATGTCATCTTCCATAGCAAGCACATTCTCACAGTTTCTGTAAGTGTCCCTAACCACTTGATTGGAAAAGCAGACTACAGTAACGCAGTAGCTTTCAAGATCTTTGCTAGCTTACCTGTGCACATGTATAGCGCTTCACCAGACCTGAGATGGTTTTCTGCCTGCTTAGAAGACCTGTTTGATACCCAAGACTTCCAACATCAGGTTTCTAAGTTAAGTGCTGACAGTGTCCAGATTTTCAAAAAGCACATTAACCCAGAAGACATTTACTGGAATTGTTTCCCACAAATATACCAGCTTCGTGTGCTTTAGCACTACGTATGTCCCAAATCCTGACCTCTGATGTGAAACATCACTTCCCAGCCAGCTCTGCTCTCAGCATTTCACATAACAGAGTTCTGCCAATGCTTCAAAGGAATCAGTCACATCAGAAATAAGCATGAGGTGGCTGGCACTTCATATCTGACTACTATGACTGCACTTAAAACTGTATAAAGCATCACAAAATGTTCTGCATCCACAGTAGCTCCTGAGCAAGTTTTTGCCTGTTCCCAAGCCATAAAAGCAATATAGAAGTCATCTTCACAACCCTTATCTTTGCTCCAGCATTGGGTCCACAGATGGAGCACTTCTGGGTGAACTTGCTATGAAAAAAATTCACCTCTGATTGGACTCAGCATCAAAGAGCAGCTTTCAGACATTGTAAGAACCCAACCCAAGGAGGTTTTAACAAGACATATTTGGAACAGAAGTTAAACACAACTAGTTATAGTTGCAGCTACCAGAGAATGCTACCAGTTCTCCGAATCCTGAAAACATTGTTAAAAACATACTTGCCTATTCCTGCAGCAATGACAGGCAAGGCCAAGTCATACGTGTAGAGCAAATAAGACAGCATCAAAAAGTCTACATAGCTCCGGTGGCTGGGCAGCAGCACAACTGGATGCTCCTGAATGGCGTGTTGCAACTGAAAAAGAACAGTGCAAACAATACTGTCCCAATATTTACTGACTGTCGCCATTTGCAAATACAGACCTTCACAGAGCTTAAGGCAAACAAAAACCCATTTGCTTGAGGGTCATTTCTCTGTTCACACACTCCATACCTTTTCCAGCATGGAACGCACAGGAAATTTGGAGCAGTTGTTTCCAAACTAGCAACCTGTGGTTCACAAGCATCACAGGACTCAAAAGCCATGGCCACTCAATTATGGGACAGTCTAATTCAAGTCCCTTTTGATAGGGATGGGAAACCAAATATGGGCTGTCAAGGACTGACATTGCTGACTTCCAGGGAATGCACTGCACCCTCCAGAACAGCAACATCCTGAAATGAAACAGGGGGACAACCGTTCCGAGAAACTGAGGCAAACCTAAAGCATCTCCTGCCTCAGAGATGGTGGTAATGTTTCACCACTCTTAGTTGTATGAACGTTTTGCAGAACAGCCAGTCCACTCAGCCATGGAACATTATGTTTTCACCCCCAATTCAGCTAAATGCATTATTATTTTATAATATCAGATAGAAAAGACTGTCTGGGTGACTGATCTAACAGAATCACAGGCACATGGTATTCCTTACCTTAGGAAGCATTTGGAAAAGACACGAAAAATCCTGATAGCTGTTTGCCTGTAAAATACTTATATATCATCTGTCTTTCCTCCCACTTCTATTAAGAAATGCACTAATAAACACAAATGAGTGCAGTAATTTTTTTTCCAAAGGGTATTTTTCATATTTGTTACTTACAAGATTAGAGTTCTTGTCCAAGTGACTGGTATGAAAATATTATAACTTTTTTTCTCCCCCACCAGTACTCACTCTCTGCATTCCTTCTTCATTCACACAAACTCTCTGGAAAAGCTGTTTAAATATTTTGCTCAAAGTAAAGGCAAAAAATCTGACAGCTCCTAGTTGCATACGGTGGCCCATCTCATCCAGGATTTCCGTGGCTTCTTCTTGAATAATATCAGGTGATTCTCCCATCTCTTTTGCTAACTGAAGAAAAACAAAACAGCAGTGAGAAGTTGTTCCTTTCTCCTTGCCCATGCACATGATTGTAATGTGCCACAACTACTATGGGAGAACTACTACAATAGTCCACAAGATTTCATTTTATGTGATAGGCATGGATCTGATCATACAGAATCTGTTTGGTGCCAGCCAATACAACAAAGCCAAGTTAAAGCTGCTCGATAATAAAAATGAGCTTAGATGTCAATGGCAGGGGGGGGAGGGTGTGCAACAAACCCCCCCCCCCAACACACCATCTGAATGTTTTAACTTGTAGCATATTCAGAGATTTAAGTTCAAGGAATATTTCCTCTATTATCAGTCTGAAAAAGGGTCTGTGCATTTTTCTTTGAACAGTAAAATGAAGTCTATGTTTGTAGAGATAATCAAAATGTAAATATTTTAAGTGCATTTGGGTTAGAGTTTACAAAGTACCTCGGCCCTATGACACTTTAATTTCTTTGTAATGTATTACTTTGGCAATGAGTAGCTGAATTGCATACAAAGCACTGTCTCTACCAACTGTGCATATCAATGATCTTTCTTCTGTTGCCATGCACATTCCCTGTTGAAGTTTCTTAAAACAGACTTAAATAATGGCCATCCCTCCTATTTGATACTTTGAATCCAGAAATACTTAATTGAAAAGTTAAGCCTTTTACTGTTATGGAATAAGGAACATGACTTTTACTCAACACAGAGGAGAAAAGAAAATGAATGGCAGAAGAAAAAGCCTTCAAAAAAGCACAGCTCTGTTTGGAAGCCAGCACTGATTACCTATTACTTCTTTTTTGTGATGTATGAGAAAATCCATCTCCACTATACCTCCATATAGCACCTTACCATCATATCTGCTGGTTCAATTGTGTTTTCTTAAATGCATTACCCATCATCCTAAGTATTCCCACATGTAGTTTAACCTCTTAAAGAAGCCAAAAACTGCTTCCACTTAAGCCTGAGAAAAATCAATCTTCCTTAGGAAGCCAAAAAATTCTGCTTGTTATTCACTAGAGACACTGCTCTCATTCACCAGCAAAAGGCTTACCATACAGCTCATCTTGTGTGATTTAAGTGCAAATCCACTACAGAACTAAGCACTTCTCAAAATCAGGAATCAAAAAAACAGACCAGTCACATACAGCAAGCTAAAACAAACAAATGACCTTAATTTCACATACTGAACTTTAGTAACCTCAACAATTTGGCACGAGAACAAATTCTAGTGTGCCTGTGTAAAGCTGTATAAACCCTGCCCAGGCAGGAAGGACACTGATCATAGACTGGTGGGCACATTGCCCAAGCCAGTCTCAGTTAGATACTTCCAGTAATCTCTAGTGCAAAGCTGGTAACTAGGCTGCAATGGCAGGTCTGCTAATTCCCTCCAACCACTTGATGCTAGCCTGGAAAATATCAATCATAATCATTTTCCATCAAAAAAGCAGCACTTCAGAAGAAAACATCACACAAACGTCTTTCAGTAAAATTTTCTATATTTTTTTTAATCAAATGTTTTGTGTATCTAGAGTTGAAAGATTTTTTTTGGCTTTCATACTAGTTAGCAACCCATACTGGCAACAGGACTGCTTCCTAGGATATAGTCTACTTTGTCACATTATAACAGATTTTGATATATCATAGGTAAGACTCACCACTAAAAGAAAAAAATAGAAAAAAATTTACAGTAGCCACTCTCTCAGGACTAACTGAAACATCTCACATATTTCTATTCACTTGGAACTACTTTTCATGAATACTGAAATTAGTTACTCTGCTAACTAACACACACTCTTATTTCAGGCATTTCAACACAATGTAAAATATCAGCCAACCTGACCATAAAATACTTTATTCATTATAAAGTAGTAGCTGGCCTTCATGTTAAAACAATATGGTTACATCTTAAACAGTGCTTCTAATTCAAAGAATTATCTGTGAAATACAACCCTCATTTAAGTGAAAGTAGCATTCAGGACTGGTTCATAAATACATCACTAACCTATAAAATTCCTATAAGACACCCTCAAAGTACAAAAATATCTGCTAAGAAGGAGAGTGTTCATGTCTTTGACAATGTTGCTCTGTGGCGAGGACGTGGAGTAGAAGGAGAAAGAAAAAAACAGGAAGTCAGGCGCATTGGATAAGTTAATGGTGAAGCACTGTATATGCAAAATCAAAACAGTTTCATGAACCTGACAGTTTTAGTGGCAACTACAGTATTTGTTTTTCCTGCCAAAAGAGTATGGCTCTCAAGTTATTCATTTACTGGACCATCTTCCAAACTACAATTATCTTTCTAACAAGGTCAGCAATAATCTCTTTTTCCCTGCTGCCACACAAAGCTTGGCTGTGTTCAGTCTACCTCATCATACAACTCAGTGTCCAGACTCACCTGCTTGATAACGTATTGAACTTGCTCTGACTGGAGAACAGCACCTTTAATAGCATTTGGCTTGCAAGGTGAAAGTCCCTTATAGATCACCGGAGTATAACATTTCATCGCATATCTGAAGTCACTGGACAACCGTCTTTCCTCCAGGATATCTTCAAACTCATCTCTTTTCTTTGATGTGAGCTCTTTCTGCTAGGAACATGCAAATGAAGAATGAGACACTGTCTCAAGCTATCTGGTGATCTGCTTGGCTACAGCACCAAAATAATGACAGTTAATACTTCTGCAACATTTGGGGTTTCTTTTTAGTTTTCTATGTCTGCGTTCCACACTCTGTGAGTGCAGGAACCAATATTACCTGCTTGGAACAGTGATCCAGAAAGAAACTAAAAAGAAAAACAAACAAACAAACAAACTCCCACCCTCCCAAAAAAACACACTCTAATCCCTTCCAACTGCAAAGATCCCCAAATCACCCTATGCCACGTGTTACTTAATTCCATCCAACACGAAGAAGCTGAGAGAGCACATGGGCATTTAGGGCTGAAGTGCCTTGCCTCTGGCCTCTCTGTAATTAATAGGTATTAACTAAAACACCTTTGATTCCAACTCTCTCAGCTTCATGAAGACAATGCCATGATTGACATTATGAAAATGCAACCGTCAACACACAAAAAATAAGCCCTGCTACTTAAAATTGCAGCTGGGACCTTGGTGACTTGTGGCTTTCACAAAGTACATGAAATATTACCAGGCAGGAACAAACAAAAAAACCACCTCACTGCCAGTCACATGAATGCAATATGGTGCACACACAGGTAAAAAGCACAGCCTCTGAGTGACAAATACCACTGCCACTCAGGAAATCAAGACTCAAGAAAAAAACTCAGGACATCAAGAACTAATTGTGGATCCATTCTGCTGCAGAAGACTCAGAGAAAAAACTCTTCCCTTTGAGCCAGTAGATCCCTGCATTGAAGAGGTCTCCTACTATCTCCTGTATCATTACAGTTTGTATGAATGACCCCTTGGTCTTTCCAAGACTGAAACTGTACTTCTCGAAACTTAAAAAAAGCAGCAATAACCACCAGATAAGTAAGACAACTGGAGTAAGCCTCTGTGAAACAAAATTATAAAAGTATCGGTTATGATAAGTATATTTATTAGAGCATGCTAAAAATAAAAATGCTTATGTCTTCCTTCACAGTACTACTTGAAGGGTAGCACAGGCAACCTTTTCATTCATTCTCCCTCCTCTTCCTATATATGACCTCTCCAGAACCAACCTGATAATGAAGGATAAAACATGTTTAATGGGCGCTTAGTGGCTTTTTCTGGTGTCGAGTGGAAAGCCTGGCCAGCAAACACACAGGGGAACACCAGGAACAAATAAGCAAAATGTGCAGCAGTGGCAGCTGGGTTTTCAACCTTGGGAGAAGGAGTCAGGTTTCACTGCCAGCTGACCACAGCCACATCAGCAACACTACCAGAACAGCTGACATTTAGTAGAGAGCAAACCTTTACTTCCTGTCCATTCATCAACACAAGATAATTTGGTGGAACAAAACAAAAAAACTCAGATCAAGAATATCTACACTTATGAACAACAAAAAATCCTTCAAAGCCTCATCTGGATTGAAAGCCAATTTTGTTTTATCAGAGGACACAAATCCTACTATAATATTTGACCTTCTCATGTTCTTTTACCCACACAGGATAGGCAAATTTAGAGACCATCCTTCTACTATAATTGTCTTTGGTAGATTGTATAACTTTTCTTTCCACAACTGCAGTTTAGAGAATTACCTCACAATAACAGCAGACCCCTATTCATGCAAAACCTTTAGGGGTTTTATTCCTGTGTGGTTTAGCATTACAGCTTTCAATCTTTCTTCTTCCACAGCTTTCAACTGGTTGGTATTTTGCAAGAGCTGAGTAAGCTAAGATCTGTTAAGATGACTGGAAATCGTTTGTAATAGGCATCTGCTACTGTTGACACCTTATATCAACCCCCTTGAATAAAAATAAAACCGAAATAAATCCATTATACTCTGTAATGGAAAAAAAAAGATAGCTCAGAATAGCAGCAGAAAATACTTGGCTCTAAGTATACACCTACTTAGATCAGTATGTGACAAGTTATTGCCCAGAAAATCTAACCAACGTTTATGTCAGTTACAAAAGTTCAAATCCTGCAATTTGCAACTACATGAAACCCAGACAAAGAAATCCAGCACTCAGCACGGGCAACATCAGCCACATCAGCAGTCACTGAGCTGCTGCAGCTGTTCCCCAACCGAGCTCTGGTGAGCGGAGCTTTGCGAAGGCCGTGGCCCATTGAAAAATCACCTCTCTGCCTCTGCTCCTCATTTGATGTTTTCAGACTTGATGTGCAACTGATTTCTCTCCATGGCAATCGTCATTTTCACGCCCTGTTCTGAAGGAGCACTGAGGGAGCCAAACCACACACTTTACCAACCACTAAAGATTTGTAACTGCTTTTACACATTACAGCCAAGCCGCTGTTCCAGCTTCAATTGCCAGCTGGTAGAGAACACACTCAGAAAACACACTGTTGGAAACCTGGACATCAGAAAATTCAGTGACACACACTGTTACTGCGACAGCAGTGAAGTACAACAGTGAAACAGCAGCAGGAGCCTGGAACTCCTCTGCTTCCATATAACTAAGATATGCAATGTAGTGATGGTTCTCGTGATGCCCTTGGGATACCAGCATACGGACAAGACACTGAAAAGAAGTTTGGGAATCTCTGCCTAAACAAGCAGCTGTTTCCGTCTCTCCCTAGTCCCCTCCTCCAAACGCTTGTAGAGAGGTGGGGTTTGGCACCCCACACCCAAATCTCCTTGTCTGAGGCTGGAGAAGGAGCTGCAGGGAACAAACAAGGTCAATAAAGTAATTTTCACTATGTAACACGGGCAAACCCGCTTCGGTCACTCCATCCCCACCACAATCTCCCAGCGCTGAAATCGCCACCGCTGGCAAGACAGGTTTCTGCGGGGCTGAAGCCCTGCGGAGCGCTCGCTGCCCGAACACCTGCCGCCCCAGACAGCCGCTCCGGGACACTGCCTCTGTAAGGAAGAGCCACTTCCCACCTCCCCTAACCCGGCGGGCCTTCCGCTGCAGTCCGAAGGGGGACGCGGCGCTGGGGATCGGGAGCTCTGGCTGTGGCAACTGACACGACAAGGAGTGGAGGAGCAGCCGAGGGAGAGGCGGGCGCGCGGGAAGGTGAACTGGTGAAGGGAAACGTCCGGCCCTGCTGGGGCCCAAGAAAGGCCTCGTCCCTCCCTCCGGAGCGCGGTCCCCGCTTCCCCGGGGACCCAAACCGGGGGAAGGGAGGTGAGGACAGATTGCGCCGAGAGCCGTCATTCCGCTTCAGAGTGAACGGCACCGCCGTGGCGCGGGGGTGAGTGAGCTGGGTGAACCGGACAGCCCCTTCCCCGCGGCACCGCTCCCGCCACCCCTGCCGCCTACCGAG